>CM039647.1:14090717-14264532 GCA_022405125.1 Anthidium xuezhongi
AGTAATAATATTCATTTTACATAAAGTTTAATATTTCATTCTTTGTTGGAGGTTGTTTCATAGAATTTTAAATAATAATTCAATGTTTTATAAGCTTTTTTTTATATTAAATCATTTAAATTAATGTGTGTAAACATAATAATTTTATGGATCGGAATTAGTTTTTGATATGTGTTTTTATATTTAATTCAAAATGATAGTGTTTCCAATTTTATTTTGCATATATGTCCAAAACAATTTTAAATTTTACAAAAGGTTTAATTTTCTCACAAACTGTCTATATCTGTCTATAGTTGTCTGTAGAAGCGAAAGGATTAAATGCTACTTGTTAGAATAATAATCATGTCAGAAAAGGAAATCACACGGAGAGGAAACTTAAATTACTGTTAATTATCTCTGCAGCAGAGATTGGAGGAAATGAAAGGATTTATAGTTAATTTAACAATCGTCGAATTAGTACTCGAATAACTGTTATTAAAATAAATTAATAAATTCATTAAAATCAAAATCCATCATTTTAATTAAAATTTGAAAAAATTTAGCTATCATGATAATAAAATATTTGATATGGAAAGTATTGTATAGTAAAGAAAACATTTAAGATTATTTTATACTCAACGAGATCAATAATGAATAATTAAGTTTCCTGTTTAAGATAATAATTGAAAATATATAATTAATCTTCATAATGACAAATTTTTTATAATAAAACTGCGAACATTTTATGCATTTACAAGATATCAGATTATACACAAAATATATTATACGATACGTGTATAGAATCGAAATAAAAATTAAAGAGTTGTATACAATTTTCGAATGAAGGTAACACTTTAATTGCCCGAAGAGGAGCAGCAATCCAAAGGCTCGATTCCTTGGATGAAAATTTATAAAATAAATATTCATGTTAAAAAAATAGCGTTGAATATCGGGGCTTCAATTTAGCTTGTTTGCGAAAGGGTAAAGTGTGCAGTTTTGATTTAAACAGGATAGAAATGCAAACTACGTATGTAACTCGAAATCAGCGTTGCGTCGTTGCGTTATCTTGGCACGTGAAACTGTAACGACGCAGCCGAAGAGTTTGCTAACTGTGCCTTATTAGAATTAATTGTAAATTCCTCCGGCTTATTACTTCATGTTTTTTTTTCCCTCCCTTTTGGTTTAGCATTAGAATGTATTCAAATGAAGTTACAAGAAAGAGTATGTTTGAATAATTTGTTCAACAGTATCTCCAGATCGGTTCAGTAAGAATTTATTGGAAGAATGTCCCCATTTCCTTTTAAACATAAGCAGTCCCATAATTATATTTCTGCAAACTTTAGTGCAGGGATATTTAGTGACAAATGGAGAAAGAATAATCATTAAAAACAATAATTATTACTTGGAATTGTAGATTTATTCATAATTATTTCGCTTTATTAAATGATTTTTAAAAAACAATGTATTCATTTCTTTAAATTTCTATTATTAAATAACTGTATTTATACAAATTTTACAAACTTCAATATTTATTCATGTAAAAAGGAATTTTACAATACTTTTTGTTTGCTAAACTGAAACAATATACTTGTAAAATGTGAAAATAATGTGAAAATGTAATAATAATTGATTATAATAGGGATAATTAGTGTTGTATTGCATTTATTCTGTAAATTTACATTCTTAAACAGTCATGTTTCTATAAATTTTTAATATTAAAATATAAATGTTACAATTTTCACTCTTGCAATATTTTATCACAGTTGGTTATAATAAGGGCAATTATTATTAATAATAATTACATAGAAATAAAGAACATAGTTAATTTTACAATATTCTTTGCGCATCAGTTACTTAAAGTACAGATTTGTTAAAATTACTAATCTTTTTATATCTTCCTTAAAGTTTAAGTTCTTGAACAATTATTTTTCTATAAATGCAAATTTTACACATTTTAATACAATAGCATTTAATAATAATTTAATGTAATAGAAATAATCAGTAATGTTTATTTATAAACTCTTATCACATATAACTGATAAATTGCTACAAATTCAATAATATTTAAATAATATTGAAACAGTGCATTTGTAAAGTAATATAAATATTTTCGTTTCTTTTGCAAGCTCAGATACAAATTTTAATAATAATCGGATATAGTAAGCACAAATTCGCGGTAATAATAATTGCATAGAAATCCAGGGTGTCGTAACAGATTTGATAATACCTTGTAATGGTAAATTTGATTAGAAATTTTAAACGAATTAACCTTGAATACGATTCGTCAATTTAATCAATTGAATCTGAATGTGTATGTGTGATTAATCGTGAAATACTGTTTCTTTGTACAGATTCGGCACATTAGGCAACAGGAAGGCTCGAATAGTCATGCCGTTCAACAGGGGGAAGTGTCTTCATCGAATCCTAACATACTGTCCAACGATCAAGTTGGTCCTATTTTACTCGAGGTATGAATCAACTTAAATCAAAGTCCAACACTTTTTATACCATTCTCGTTGCTTTCGTTCGTCAGTGTGTACCTGCAACATTCGAGTCTTTTTCTCTTTTTTCTCTTTTTTTTTTATAAGCTCTACCCATTACGAAGGTCTAGCTGATTGAGTACCTTATTAAAATTAATTGAGGTTAAATTGAGGTTTAAGTTGAACGTGAACGGATACATTTACGTAATTTTTTACTACTATAAAGGTTTGATATAAAAAGAGAAATATCCTTTATACGTTGTTTATTATTATTATTTATTTTTCGCTCCTGGGACCATAAACTTCGTTTTTAAATTGTTTCGTAGAACTTTATGTGTCTTGATTATTGTTATTAGAAGTTTTGGAAATTGGAGTTAGGTAATTAAGAAAGTAACTATACCAACATACACTACCGTTCAAAAGTCTGAGGACACTTGTGATATTTAATCAAATTTTAGAATAGTTAAATGCGTAACAAAGATTCAGTAACCTTTATTAACTGTCTCGTTAAATTAATATTATTAACGAAATTTTACAAATTACAAATTACAAATCATTAAGACTAATAAGTTAGTTAATTGTTTTATTTGATAGATGTTATTAATACAACAATATTGTTAATTTTTCCTGTGATTTATAAATTCATTTATATTATCAATTAGTAAATTGTACAAGAAGGCCATCGTAATCGCCCAAGATATACGTCTGCTTGTTTAATTGTTATTTTTATTCAGAAATAATGAGATCCAAACAGGTGTGGATGAAATATATAAGCACTGTTACTGTACAACTTAACAGCAATTAAAAATTAATTACCTGATGTAATACATATATCGTAACAGCAATTTTCTGTAATTAATTGTTAGAATTTAATTTTTCAATCCGTTTCCCAACATTTATCATAAATTATAAATCTCATCTGACACTCACTATTTAATTAGTTGCTACTTTGGAAAAAATCGACACAACTAAACAATTAGCGATTTTAATGTAAAAAAATTACATATTTACAAATTCTAAAACAACAATATTTAATGATACTTTTATATCGAAAGGTGTTATACAAATAAGTCGCATTTCTGACAATCAAAGGGCAATTATTTCAGATTTAAATTACAGAAAGCAACTCTACTTAAGAGTTAGTATAAAAATTGGGTCAGCCGTGACCCAAAGCCAGATTACTATTAAATAATGCAATTTTTGTTTAAACGCAAGACTTAAAAATTAGTTCAAAATTCGATCTAAGTTATTATTTCTCTCCAGAGTCCATCGTCCGAGGGTTAAATAGGATAAAAAAGGGTTAAATTAATAATATTCGACAAAGAATCTAATTAAAATTAAAAAAAAAAAAAACATGTTTTGAGTTGTGCCGATTTTCTTCCCAGGTAGCAAAGTGTCCTAAGACTTTTAAACGGTGGTGTATCATGATTCATGAATCTATTGATTCATCCATGTTGCAAGTAATCCTGAATCATGTTGCAATATTTCAACATTATACACGTACATATACGTACGCTACTGGCCATAAATATGAGACCGTCTATCGATAAAGACATAATTGAGATTTTTTGAGTTTCTGATGAAAATAATTTTTCTATTTCACAATGAACTTTATTTGATAACTATTTATAAAAATAAGAAACAATTCAAAATAGCTGTTTTTTGTAAACGTTGGTAAAAGGGCAAATAAAATCATTTTTCACTGAAAAATTTGAAATCTTGACGTTTTACATCTGTGGAATCCATCTAGCGTGATTTACATTGTATTATAATGTTTTTTGAATAAGGTGGTCCCATAATTCTGACCGGAAGCGTATACGACTATTCCAATGTGTTAACCTCCCCGCTGAACTTTTATTTAGGCGTTAGATGGCTTTCTATTTATGGTAAATACGGAGGGACGAGTGGAGTACGTAACGGATAACATAACTCAATATATAAATTATACGAAGGACGATGTACTCGGCAAGGATATTTATAATATTATTCATCATGGAGACCACAACACCTTCATGCCGAGCTTGTTGCCCATGTCATTAGGTTTGTATACCACAAAAACCACGATTATTGTCCTGTTGTTGTTCTCGTTTACCATCATCGACTCTCAGCCCCGCCGTGTATAGAATACTGCGAGTTGCAGCCTGAGGGTGGTATTTTAATTAACCCTTTCGATCTCGTATCTATATATGTGTTTCGAAATATGGCATTAATGTTGTAAATATTTCTAAAAATTTTAATTTACGGCGATACGCCGTTAGGTTGAAAAATTGTTTCTTTCTTTTCGTTCTTGGAAAGAAGGTTGAAAGATGCATGTAGATTAAATCTACTTTGCGCTGGAATTATCTTTCGGATTCCACGAGTACACGATAAAACGATTATTTACGAGTGAGTTTCGTATGCGTCAGGCTAGTTATGATAATGTAGTTTTCACAGGGACGGATCCAGAGGGGCGCAATGGGGGCGTTTACTTCCTCCAAGGATTACAAAATTTAAAAAAATTCTAAAACTTCTATATTTACTTATAAATTTTCTTTATCTTTTACACGTTTGTTTTAAATGAAATAAATTGTTTGATCACATTTACTGTAATTGTTCTGCACTAATATACTATTTGGACTATCGGATAAAAATGTTAATAAACAAGCTGCGAAAGGGGTTTGAACCCTCGTAAGAGAATTCAAAAACAGGCGTACCAATTTCGCCCCCTTCGAGCAAGATTTCTGGATCCACCCCTGAGCTTTAGCGTCTATTTACCGGTCGGATCGTGTGCACATGTACTTTTCGGTTTATCTCCCGGCTTTTGTTATGAAGTTCGACGGTAACGGAACGGAAAGATTTATCTTGTGCCGGTGGAAGGGGACGGAGTTTTAAAATTCTTGAACGCAGCAGAAATACGATGCCATCGGTGTCGTTATGGCTTCGACAGGCTTGCCTTTTTAATCCCTGTTAATTCACGCAATCAAATCAAAGTTTTCTTTCATATACATGCCAATTTATTGTGGACCAACGTCGATTCATTGTTTTTAGCTCATTTATGCTATCAGTTACTGGAATGTTAAGTTTGTTTATTATTTATATTTTAATATGTTTTCCAGTCCTTTTTAAATAGTTAGATAGTTTTAATGAATTAAAATTTTTTTATTCAATTTTCCAGTGTTTAGCAATAAAAAAAATGTTGTATTAATCCTCTATGCATTCATGTAATTTTGAGATATATTAAATTTTTATCATAAATTCAGAACTTTGTTTCACAACGGCAACTGTATTACAATAAATAAATGATAAAATAATGGAATTAATATTGTAGCTTGAAACTCAGTAGTAATTTAATATTGATATAATTTAACATAAGTATTTTTAGAAGTACTTTATGCTGTGCTGTTTGGAACATACAACGAATATAAAACTAAGAAATATTTTTTTTCTTAATCAATAATCCTTCTCAGTTCCATTTCAAACTAACCGAGTAAAAATAATAGCAAATAAGAACAAATAAATCCCGCGACTTTTATTGCATTAATTACGAGGAGAAAGGAGAAAATAATGAAATTGTTGTGTGATTCAGGCTGGACGAGCGAGCCGCAGCCCCAAACGAGGAACCGTACCTTCAATTGCCGCTTCTTGGTGAAGCCTCCCGATGATAAAGAAGAGACTATGGAAGAGAAGCAGCAACGAGTATCGAAATACGAGTCTATGCAGATCTGTTCAGCTCTTTTGCCAAGTAATAGCGATCGTCTGGAAAGCGGTGACGTATCCTCCGAATCCTCGGACATCGGTCCTTGCGTAATGTGCGTGGCTCGCAGGATACCACCGAACGAGAAACCAAGTGGTACGCCCATCGAGCAGTTCACTGTCAGGCTGGACACCTCGGGCAAGATAATCGCGGTGGATGTCAGCTGGTTGTCGCCTCTTTACTCCAAGTACCTAAGCAAGGTAAGGGTACGTAAGACTCCTCATATGTATCCCCCCTTTCTCGTCTCAAAATATTTTATGCACATTTATACACAGTCGTATCATTTTATTTCTATCAAACGTTTATATGATTATAAGGTGTTTACCCATCTGCATCGTTAGCGTGTATACACGCCCAACTTTGATGGTCACTATCATTATTCATTAGCCAAAAAATATAAATGGAGGGGGTTGTTGGAGGTGAAAGTAGCAATCCTGATTATAGAAGTCGAATCCCCAAAACAAGGGTTAGGTTTTAGAGGAATATTTATAGTAAATCACATGTTGACAATTTATTTTTTCTTATAATACTGAAATATGTTGTTCTTTTACTTGTAACCATTTTTGTACTTAAATATAATAAAAAGAAAATTTGGTGATAAAGGCCTTTTTTTCATATTCCCTTATGATGCAAATGGATTAATGTGAATTTTTGATATTTCTGTTACAGGACCTGATTGGCACTACAATAAAGGATGTGTGCCACCCTCATGATCTCAGTAAGCTAACTGCACATTTGAACGATACGCTTCAAGTCGGCGAGAGTACCAGCGGTGTGTACCGGCTACGCGTTAGTCCTGATAAGTTCCTTAACATTCAAACAAAGTCAAAACTTTTCAAAGCAAATGTGATGAATACACACGATACCGACTTCATTATGGCCACCAATTCCATCATCGGGTAAGTTGAAACGATACCAATTCTCTTCCGTTTCTTTCTGTCCTTTGCTCGTAAATTATGAATATACACTTTCAAAATTCATTCAACAACAGATTAATAATTAATCGTTCCCATTGAAATACTTGTAACTTGGAGTTTCTTAACACATTGTTGCCCGGTCACGAGATAACTCGTGTCGTCATACTCGTGATGCACTTTTGTTTGTATCGAATAGTGTTAAATATTAACACTTTGACCGCCACGTCATCCACATATGGGTGACACTTGAATTTCCATCAAAAACCGTGGTCTATATAATTAAGAATTCTTTAGTTTATTTGGTTTTTTGGAAATACCAAAATACTGTGGAAAGAAATTATAAAATTTGTCAAAAATAAAGTTACTACCAGGTGAAACTTTTAACAGCTGCAGCGTGGCAGTCAAGTTTATTTATATTGTTTCACTTCCACTTCCAATGACGAAATAACAGCCGGTGACTAGATAAATTCTGCGTAAACTTGCCGATCAACAATGTGTTAAAAAACAACGATTAATCTGATGTTGAATATGTTCGCACTGATTACCAAAAAGCAATTCAAATGTTCTTGAAGAGCTATGGTACTCGGTGTATGGATGTTAATTGAAGGCAACGATTAATATTAAGAACAACTTATCGGAATTTCAATTATTCAAAATGCTGTTGAATCACTTTACATTTGACGATTTAAATTAGCCATCGATGATTGCAAGGTTAAGGGGACATATACAGTTAGGCGGCATAAAATTAGTCAATCCTGGAGGATTTTTTTTAATAAGAGATAATTGCAGGTACATTGAAATAATGTATTCAGGTATAAAAAAAATGTTGTTTTTAAATTAACTTCAAAATGGCAGAGCTGTCGCACAAAGTTGTGACGGCAGATGTGAAACTGGCGTGCAGCCTAGCTGCCTGTAGCCTTTGATTTTGCAACAAAAAAAACAATACCGTTATATTTAGAACATATATAGTTTGAATATGTCGAAAATAAAGAATAAATCGATGTATCAGGCAAAATTTTTGTACCTTTTCGATAAAAAAATGGGTTTCTTTTCAAAATTTTAAAAAACGCATTTTGGGAAAACATTCTAACAAATGTAGCTCTAACGTTAAAAAAAAATCGATTTTTTGAAGGTCCTAATTGTATAGACCCCCTTAAAGTTAGCCATCGATGGAAGGTTGATGTATTATCCAGCATTCGGCACCTCGGTAATTGACGTTCCGTTGGGTAATTATGTTAAAATACTGTTCCTTCGCTTAATTACTTTCCTATTCGGAATACGTTGGCAAGGGTGACTATATCTACACGGCATACTCCGCCTATGAACTTCCCGCTGCGTTAGGTTTGCGCTAATGTATTCTGTTCACCTAATTTCTTCGTGTTTATCTTATCTCCGTTGCTTCAGTAACATTTTCGAGCTAACTACTTGCGTTTAAAAAAAAAGCAAATCAATCGAAACAAGACAGAGGAAAGGTAAAGCAGAACCTTCACAAAAAAAACGTAATTTTAACATGAATTAATATTAACAATAATAATAGGAAAGGCTATTTGGAACTTCGATTTTGTCCAAATTGATCCGTGCAAAATCTTTTCTTTTTTTTTTAAATTTTTATCAAATCTTGCATGTTCCGCGACACACACACGCGTTTTCTTCTCTCGGTGTTGGAGATCTGGCCACTCTTGAAATTGAAACAAATTCTTCTCTCGCTAAATTGTCGTCGTCGCGCGATTACGATCTCGTCCACGCTTCTTAACGCTTCGTCTGCTAATAATTACTCGGATGCTGGTCTCGATCGTGCCTTATCGATCGCACACTTTTCGTTGCATCGTCGAAATGGCAAAGATCGCGGGTCGGAGAGTTGCGCGAGGTTCATGATCGCCCATAGCATTCGTACGCCATCCTTGCCATTTTCGCTCCATTCACGAGTTTCGTGACGTTTTTCCGGAGGTGATCGCGAAATTAACCGAAACAAGAAACGTGTTTACGGTGTCGATTTTTCGATGCATTCCAGCTCGCGTTCGAAGACTGGAAAGATAAATCGTCGGGCTGAATCGATCGCGTTGCCGTTGAAAGTAATTTCTGCGCTCACCTCGAGGTATTCACGATATCGGGTCGCATAGAACGTTCAAGCTGCGAGTACTTAGCGAAAGTAAGATTTACGGTGGTCACGGTACGATGAAGTAAGTCTTACTTACGCTCGTGTGCCACTTACAGCAGAGTATCAAGGTAGCTCGATTGATGCTCAAGGTTTCTCTCTCGGTAAACAGTGCGCGAGACACGAGGAACGTTATAATTCTATATCTGCTTTTTTCCCAAAGACATTGTTCCATTCGATTCGGACGATATTTTGATGAGAATATTTCAAGAATTAAAGTTACCTAACCACGAGCACTGTTCACCGTAAATCGCAGAATACTTACCTTAGTTAATCTGTAGTACTTAGTGTTTAGATTAAAGAAAAAAAAAACAAAAATAGTGTTTTTTAAAATGGTAACTGGCAAATACATGTGTTTGTTTTTGTTTCTTGTCCATTGATAGGGACAATGACTTAACGCCTATCGAGGGTGGTCAGCTTTCCAACAACAAAGTGTGCTCTGGACACTCTAGTAACCGTTGTGCGAATAATAGTAATAATAATAATGGTAACAATAACAATAACGTGGGTGGCCCGCTGATGTCCGTGGCGCATCTGAACGGTCAAGTGAGTGGTATCAGTGGTCGGGGGTTGGCCGGCGCATCGTCGTCGTCGTCGTCGTCGTCCTCGTCGACGCATGGCGGCGGTGTCGCGACATCGTCGAACTCGATAGTGTTTAGCGCGGCCGAGTCGTGCAACAACCCCCTGCCGTCGCTAAGCACAAGTAATCCGTTCAACCACTTTACCGGGAACATGGACTTGGAATTCGAGCTGTTCCCCAGTTCCACATGGGACTTGGACAGTAGCAGCGGTTGGGCGGATAGGCCCGAATCGAGAGCGAGCGGGCCACCAAATTCACGACCACCTTCCCAGCCAGCCCCGACATCTCCGAGTCCCCAGGGAACGTACTCCTCTAATTCGGCGGTGGCGCCTCACTGCAGTCCCCTGCGCGCGTTCAGCCCGACCTCAGGCAACGCGGCAGCTCACACCTTCAGTAATTCGTTCCCCTTCAGTCCGCTTCAGGAATCACAGACGTCCTCCTTGACGAACAGCGCTGCTAGTAGTGTTAGTGCCAACGGGGCGGCTGGATTGACGCCTAAACGTCAGGATGAAGGGAAGACAGGGGGATGCCAGCCGAGCAACAACCAGACCAACGCCATGGATAGCGGGGGCAACGCGAGAAACAACGCGGCCAACGTGGCCGGTAACCCCGGGACCGGACAACAACAGACCACCGTCGGGGTCACCGCGACCGTTGTCGAGACTCAGAACAGTGTTGTGTCCACCGAGTCCGGTAGATTGAGAAACTTGTTGACCATGGGGGCTAGTGCTAGTGAGGACAGTCAGGACAATGCGAATAACGATTCCGAGGTCCCGAATAAGCATAGGATATTAAAGAAATTGTTGAATCAGCAAGACGACGACGATTATCATCCGGAGCATAATAATAAAATGCGCACCAGTCCTAGCAACATGCCGAAACCGAGCATGGAGCATTCGAAATCTTCCCTTGGGAATAATATGCTGCTACAGGTAAACCAGCTAATACGTGGATCGAACTCGATAAAAGGGCTACGGGACAACTGCTGGTCTCCGTTCATCGAGTCCAATCCGAATAACATTATTAAGGTTTTCATTATTTTTGGATCTTCACTGTTGGTACTGTTCGATACTTTTCACATATCTCAGTAGTTTAACATGTTACCCTCCTTAAAATAATTCTTTACTTAATTTCACATGTTAGTTCTGTTTAAGGGGGGATTCTGGTCTAGCATAAAGAAAAACATGGTATTTTACCATTTTTTTTTTTTATTATTCAAATGTTATCAACTTCAAACATTTTTAGCGCATTAGTGTTACTCCACAAGATTACAAAAAAAATTGATTTGAACAGAATCGCAAAAGTTGATTTTTAATCTACATAAGATTTAATCTACATCTAAAGTACAGGCGCTTTGGACACAGTTTCCAAATTGTACTGTTGAAACTTTCATTATTATTTTGTGTGTGGCCGTCCAGGCCATGTCTGTTTCGAAAAAGGCTCGATAGGTATAGTTACTAGTTCGAATTTCTGAATAAGGAAGACAGCCTCATATTCTACAAACGTTAGCGAAAAAAATAAAATGCTAACAATTTGTTTGGACCAGGATCCCCCTTAATTGGTATAAAATATTTCAAATTTCATACGTGCATACAGACAGTCACATGATCAATTGTAATGCCTACAAGTGGCAAGAAAGAATTGTACAATGACGTCAGCTAGAAATAATTACAGTATGTCATTAGTTGAGCACTAATTAAACTGAAAAAAAAAGGAACCAACGTGTCAAGTTCAAGAATTTCAAACAGTACTAATCGTGACGGTCCCGAGTCCTTTTCTCTTTGATTTTCTGCGTTTCGCGTTAAACGCCATTAACCAATACCGTTTCTCCCTAGACTAATGACTTCTGTCCGTGGTAACTTTGTTATTAAGATAGTTGTTCAAAACGGGACATCAAGTTTGTAGCTACAAAGCCTACAGAGAAACGAGTCTAGAAGGAACGGTAATTGTTGGCTGATCGCGACGAACGTTCCCTTTCTTTCGCGTAACAGCCCCCGTCGGTGATGCGTAATTTCTTATTGCTATAATGCGAACGATCTCTTTCAAGTTATTAAATGAGAAAAACGACGACGAGGACGAAGAGGCTCGCGCCGGTTTGAAGAAACGAAACGAACTTCTGCAACAGCTTTTGAAGGACCAGGACGACGAGAGGAAGGTACAAGAGCAGCAGGTAACTACGTTGTTTCGGAACAGTTTGCCTCTGTTTGAATCGATTAACAAGGGGATATTTTACGTGGTTTGTTGAACAGTGCAAGTCGCAGAGCCGGGAGGACGATCCTCTGTTGCGAAGTCTCGGCTTTCGGAACACAACGCCATCCCCGTCTCAATCGGGCGACAACGTTGGTCTCGGCGGTTCGACGCAGGTCGGTCAGAAGAGACCCGGCGAGGATGGCGATCTGAACATAGCTGTGAAACGTCCCATGGATGGCTCGCACCAGGTGTCCTCATCTGGCACGTCTACCAACGCGACCAGCAAACTCTGGGAGAAGAACAAGATGTTGGCTTCGTTGCTAGCTAAACAACCTCCTCAAACAACCACTATCCCACCAATACCTGCATCTGTGATATCGGCAACGCCACAGGTAATTGGAATCGTTGATTATCTCTCAGTCCTGTGTAATTAACGCGTCAACCGCCACGGTGAAAATTGTCATACTTGTAGTATCAGTTGTTGGGTTGTAACGTTAATTCGTAACATTCCTTTTGACTCGAATAAATCAGTTTGTGATGCTTCTACTTTTGCTTTGGCGCAACAAATGTAAATAAAATGAATAAATACCTAATTAACTAAGTACTAATTAAAATGATGTTTCTGCTTGTTGTACAGGATAAGCTGCCCCGCATAGGTTTGAAACCGCAACAGCCATCACAGCAGTCACAACCACAATCGCAACAGCAGCAGCAGCAGCAACAGCAGCAACAACAACAGCAGCAGCAACAACAGCAGCAGCAGCAGCAGCAGCAACAGCAACAACCCTGGACGGGTGGTAGCATGCAGTCGGTTGGTGGTAATACGATTACAACAACTGCAACTTCCGCGCGTACTCCTCTCCAAAGTCAGTCGAGACAACTACCTCGTCAAACAACCAATACCTACCTCACTCATATGCTAAGTCAGGTAAGTATCGATTTACTAAATTAAATAAAGTAATCGAATTGCTGAAAGATTCTGACCCGATCTGCCTGATATTTTCAAATTCTTATAATTTCGGTTTACAAACAATTTAACATTAGTTCTGAGTGGTACTTGTGTAAAGTAATTAACACTAAACTTACCAGCATTAGTATATCAAAAGACCAGTTGTGGTAGATAACAAAATATACATTTTTCTCATCGAAAGATCATATGACTAGTTGTGGTACGTTTAGTGTTAAACTCTCTTGTTCTTAACATTATATAAATTATTGTGTTATATTTTTATGTGCTAATACCAGGAAAAAAATCCTAAATCCACTGCCATCCATACATGCCATTTATACATTCTGTATGGAAATTTTACAATCTTGCATCTTGTGTAACAATAGTACTTGTTTTGGCGTAAATCTCGTCAAAGAAGTAATTAAATAATAATGCATTCGTCAATTTTCTATGTTCACAGCAACAAAGACCCCAAATGGGTCAGATGGATTCGGAATTTACGGGCAGCGGGGAGTATCGTCAAACAAGCAACGATCCAAACAGTTGGGACAATCAGTCATCGGATCCTGATCTTTCCGACATTTTGGATCAAGTGATCGAATTCGTACCGGACGAAGCTATCACAGGTATGGAATTGATCAATATTATTTATTCAATGAATGGTTTCCAGTAACCCTTTCGTTACAGTAACTGCGTACGGTACACGAGGATTGTGTAGAAGAGCGTTCTTAAATAAAATATTGTTGGTAAAATGTTATTTACACTAAGGTGTCTTTCGTTAAAAGTATTTTTGTTTATAATTTCCATTGCTTATTATTAATAAAGAGTATAAAAATATAAATATAATTGCATAAAAAATAATAAATAAAGCGTTAACAGTTATTTAAACGATAAAAAGAATCACTGACTTTTTCAAATACGTTTTTCAACCTATCGCGTGTTTTGTATGTATATGTAATTACAGCTTTCGCTGTCACAGCATAATAATTGCATACCTTTTTTATGACTTTTACCGTCTTCAATACAGTATCTTCAGCTATCCGTGTCTGTATCGCGTGACAGCGAAAGTGATACCATTATAGACAATAATTTTTATTCAATAGATTCGTCTGCGATAGCAAATCTCCTAGATGTGATCGAAGCACCGCAGAACAACGCGTTGAACGAGAAGATGGCGATTAACGCGATACAAAAGTCGTTGATGTTATTCGAGACTGCCGTAAATCCAACGTCTTCCACCATAACAATCCCTGGCACGCCTCCAGCTTACTCCACCACGGTAAGTTAATACCTTTTCATATATGTATATTTGTTTTTATCATCATATAACACGCTTACAATAATCGTAAGAAGTATTCGTGCCTAGCAATAACTTTGTATGGTTGTTATCATTGAAAGAAATTACACGAAAGGGATTCAATTTCTCTTACGAGGGAAAATACGATGCCATATTGCTCCGTGAATCTATACAGTCTGTTTCATAAGAGCGTTGGAGCTGTACCTAAGAAACAAGTAAATATTTTGTAAAAATTCCAAAATGTCATTAAAGTTTACTTATAATACTACGTCGCAATAATATTGTGTGAAATCTTCTTTATTTTGTGGTATATCTTCACAGTTTGCATACTTTTAACAAGGTTTTCAGCGTATTCGGTTGGTAATGATCTCCAAAGCATTCTTATTTTGTGGCATAATTGTTTTAGGGTGTACACTTGTTTTCCCTGAGGCCTCATC
Organism: Anthidium xuezhongi; assembly: GCA_022405125.1. Taxonomy (NCBI): domain Eukaryota; kingdom Metazoa; phylum Arthropoda; class Insecta; order Hymenoptera; family Megachilidae; genus Anthidium; species Anthidium xuezhongi. The sequence continues at coordinate 14,105,435 of CM039647.1, forward strand.
TTAGAAATTGCCCATACATTTTCAATGGGGTTTAGGTGAATGTGAGGGCTAGCTTAAAACATTAATACAGCTTCGAAGTGATACTTAAGTATGGAACGCGAGTCGAGTAACACGCTACTCTTTATAAATATATTAAGTAGATCTGGTAAACATTACCGCCCTTCTAACTCTGTGATTCGAGAAATCGCTCCTTTTATGAAACAGACTGTATGTAAAATGAAAGAGCCTCGTAAGGCGAACAAAGTAATCCCTTCTGCCCCCTGTGTTGTTTTCATACGACTTCTTTCGAGTTAGCAATAGTACTTATTACAATCTAGCTATCATCTGTTCGCTGTGATTAATATTGTGTGAATAATGTTGTTTCAGTTGGTTACCACACCTGTAACAACGAGCCATAGTTACCAACCACCGCCGATGTATCAACAACAGCCAAGGATGAGGTTTAACACGCAGCCAGGTGTCAGGCAAACGGCCACTCAATTCACGCAACAGCAACAGTTACAGTTACAACAGAGGACAAAATTGATACAACAACAACAGCAACAGCAACAGTTGAAACAGAGGCTACTGCAACAGCAGCAGCAACAACAGTTACTCATTCCTTCCAATGCTACAGCTACGGACCAAATTACCACCGGCATTCACAATATCGATAACCTTCTGAACAACACTGTTGCACCGAACGTGTCGTTACAGGTAATTACAAATTCATTTTCTACGTTTCAATTGAAGTTTTTTGTATCATAACCCGGAAGAAACTAACAAATTTTCTTATATAGCAGTAACTTAACTTATTTCATTGATTGTTAATAAATATTTGTTTAGTTCAGTTTATTCAATAAAACGGTATTAATTAGTAACAAATTAGTATTTAGTTCTAGACCTGTTATCAAAGAACCTATTAGTTCAGGTTGATATGTCAGAACCCATCCTTGGCATAACTTTTTTGTTTATTATTACCCGTCTCACTTATACCTATAATTAAATAATAAAAAATAATGTTTGATGGTGTAGGAAATGAAACAGTTATTGGCATATTTTAATTACTTTGACAACATACAGTGGATATTTCAAAAAATTAGTGGTTCTCGTAATTTTTAAATTCGTTTTATATCAAAACAAATTACTGAGTGAATTATACACAATGCAATCAATAGAATTAAAATGAAAAGTACTGCTGTAAAAAGTCATGCATCGAAGTTACGAATACGTGACACCAGCCGTCAAAATGTTACTAACGCAGAATCGAATAAAAATGGAAAAATTGTTTTGTTTTTTTCAGCGGTCGAGTGTCCCAGATTCGCAAGTGTCTCCAGGTTATGGGGGATCCGTCCAGATGCCTTCCGGTCACCGACTTGCCCACTCGTATTCACATCCTTCAACGTTACCACAACAGTAAGCAAACCCCGTCGTAAATCACTCAATCATTATTAAATATTCACGACACTTATCTAACGATCGCTTTTATTTCTAGCCCTATTGTAAACAATAATTTTAACAGTGGTCAACAAGTGTCCGCCGCAGCACGACTCTCACCGCATTCTCCCGCTGGTATCTTGTCGTTCACTCATCTGCAGCCGTTGTCACCACGGGTGACGCAAGTACGTTTCTCACCGGTCGTTTAATTAGACGAGACGTCCTAAATGCCTGTCGCGTAGTTTCATTTTTATTTTTAAGTTTTATTTCTGTTCCATCGGGAAAAGGGTGCATGCACAACTTTCGATACCACCGCACATTCTCTTACACCTTTTGTTTTGCTCCATTCAGTATCGTGTGTTCTTTACAGTGGACCCTCTATAACACGGGGGTACGTTCTGTGTTATACGAGTCATTTATTGTTTTTTGGGTTGATAAGTTTTATTTAGTTGCCTCGTATAACACGATGCTATTATTACATTTAATTATTTATTGTTAGGTGTAGGAAGAAAATAACTGGTCTCCCGTTTTACATATTACGGATTCATAACCTAATCGTGTTGTAGGAGGGCTAACTGCATTAAATATGTGGACCAGGTGACACTACGAACAATGTGTCATACGAATCCGTGTTACAAGGGTCCACTGTACTTCGTGTTTCCATTCCGTGCGTTACGCGTTCGATCATGAGAAATTTTTCATTTCTTCTTCTTCTTATTTTATTTTTTCTTTTTTACGTTCTATGATAAAGGGCAACTATGGTAATACCCCGAGATTATTCAACGTTAACCAGGTGAGATCGCAGCAACAGCCCACCGCGCAGCAGCAGTTGCAGCAACAACAGAGATCGATGCCGTCGCCGGGTACGCCAGCGTCTGCACGGCAATCTCCGTTTCCGGCGGAAACCTTCCCCCCTCCCACCTCACCCACGGCCAGCCAATTTCCACCCGGTCCTAATCCTGGCGCTCCGAATCCTTCAGCCCAATATCGGTTGCAACGGACCACGTCTACGCCTTCGGCCACGACTCAGTTGCCAGGTAAGTCCTCGTAAAAATTACCAAAATTATTCCTCAAAACGTTTTACGGTTACTTCACGAAGATCGTCCAGAAAGTCGAACCCATTTACGCGTAGAAGCAACACGTTGATAATAAAGACTCAATGAAATTGATACTGAGTATGCAGTAAAATGATCTGAGATCTGGAATATCAGTTAACTGTGCAATGATGAAACCCGCCTTTATTTGTTATGATACTTCTAGTAATATATTTATAACATTTTTGTGATTAATCCTTCAAGGGCCAAGGTTTTTAAACAGACATTAAAGGATTTTAGTATTTGCTTTTTGAGTAATTTTACAAGTTGAATATAGTTGCAGAAAATATTTAAGAGTTTGTGATTTACTAATAGTTAAAGTAGTGTAGGTAGGGTAGGCAGCCCTGAGGAATTTGGTATCGCCCCTGAAAGATTAAAATAACACCAATTACTGTATAATTTGGAGCATATACTTTATTTATCGTGTAAAGTAAGTATGCTACAAACTGTACCATGTTGGTCTCATGTTAATCAGAAAAATGTCATGAATATGTTAATAAATGTTTCATAACAGGAAGATCAAAATTAAAAGAATTTTACCATTGACAAATATAATATAAATTTTTTTTAGCAAATAAAAATCATTTTTCAACAGCAGTTTTCATTTAATCTAATATTCCAAAGTTGCAAAGAAAGAAAATTATTTAAATTATATCTGTATCGATATTATTTTAAAATGGGTATTATTTTTTTTGGACGATCCTCGTCCATAAAGAACCATTCCGTCGAAATTGTTGATCCATATTACGGGAAGTGTTTATTACGTGCGAACCGTCGTTATCTTCGATTATGTACATTTTGTGATATTATTTTTCTTTCTTTTTTTATATGCATAAAAGTGTGTGTAACGTGTAAAATTACGTATACTTGAGAATTGAGTATTTAGAAAGCTTCGTAAATGATCGCATTAATACGTGTGTAATATTTTTTTTTTATCATTTTTTTGAGATTTATTTTCGCGAGAAAGTAATAAGCTGTGATCGAGCTGTCGTATTATTGTAACATTGGTGTGGACATGAATAATTATTTTTCAAAGTAGGTAAGTATGGAATCGATTAAAGTATGTGTTTTTCTATCTTTATTCAATATTCAGAGATGAAAAAAGTACCATTAGAATAGATAGATGTGCCTATATAGATATTATTATTATTAGCCACGATTACGTCTAAACTTTTTTTTTTATATTATTGGTGTTTAAATTGCCACCGTTTACGTTTAATTTTATATTAAATCGTTTCTTATCACAGATTGTTTTCTGAAATCCGGATGATCGCATAAAATTTAATCCCTTCGTGAGGAATACGTGAAACTATGAATTTTCGATTTTCAGAAAATGTCACCATGGAAATTGGAACTCCTTCTTTTGTAGATTTAAAATATTTCACATAAGTATTAGATCGTGCGAAAAATTCATTATTTTTAGTTAGATTTTAGATAATAAATTTTTTACCCGAGAATCAAATTAACCCAAGTCGATTTTTAATATAAAATTATAAATGGTGACTTCTAAAATTAACTTTAAAACACTCTATTAACACTCCTCAAGATAAGGCAAGTTTTAATATGAGAGTAGTTTTGATAATTTCGATTTTTTATCCTTAATACAGTAAAGTCAAGAATAATAACAAAATTGGTTACGATAACCATCTGAATATTTTATAGTAATGAATATGGGTCAGTTTTGATACTACAGTCCTCATTTAACCCTTTGCGCCTAAGGCGACATATGTAATTTATTAGATTATTTTAAAATGTTAAATTGAAGTGTTATTTATATTAGAATAAAGCAAATTAATGAAGAAAATAGAAATAAATAAATTCATAAGTATTGCAACTCTGTTCTTTCAAAATAGCACTTCTATATTAAAGAATGCTTCGAGTCCAAAGGGTTAATAATATTTAATCTATCTAATAAGCATGGTTAAGAAATATTTGCTCCTTTTTACTTGTTCGCTCTACTGACAGAAATGAATTTGGGTTACTCTAGTTCTCAGAACCGACTATTTGTTATCTAATAAAAAATGACAGTTACCTCGAAGCGAGATGAATTTTTCGCACGATCTTAGCAACCGGTCCACGATATGAAATATTGTAGCGAAGAAATTGTACCGCGCAATCGGACGTAGAAAATCCTGAAAGCGTACGAGATTACAAACGCATTGCCATCACGTGCTACCGTACGCAAAATGAACAGCAGCTTTGTTCAGTCATGGCACATTTTTCATTTTGCGCATTCGACGAGAACGTGTGAAAAGCATGTAACGAGGAAGCCGTTTAGAAGCATAGAGAAAAGAAAACTGAACGTTCGCTAAAGAAAAATAAAGTTAAAGAAGCCACGAAACAAGGAGATAGACACGATTGATGTTGCAGGTGGGGTCGGTTCGCCCCGGCACTACGGCGGAGTGAGTAAGGAACAACCTCTTCTTTCACCTAGTCATCCACATTCGGGTTGCAACCCGGCAACACCGACTCACAATCAACACAACGTAACGAATACCCAACAACACTTCTCCAACCAACAACATTCTTCTATGATATACCACACGACCGCCAATACTATCAACACAGCTGACATGCAGAACAATCAGTTCTGTTACGATCGGACGTCTGTTCCACTCTATTCGTCAGGGCCTGGGGACACGCAGGATGCCAGGCCTCTGCCTCCCGGTAATCCTGTCAATCACCAGTTGGGTGGTAAGTCATGTGACCAGATAATGTCATGTGACCATCACTTCGTCATCATTACACCCCCCACCACCACCACCAACCACCCCCCCACACACACTTTCGTACCCCGATTCTTTTTTGTATCTTAAAGAAGCCTCGTATCACGAGATGGCATGAGACATTGTTTGGTACGTGGAAGCACAACATTCTATCACCATCCATTATCTGAACCGTGTAAATACGTCAATCATCGTGCATTCGATGTATTTTACCCCTTCATTAGGCCCTGTAAATCTTCCCTTGTGTCTCACGCTAAGTATGGGGATAAAATGATGCGTGTTTTGTGGCTAATCAGATCCTAGTAGGACACCATCGTGGCTTAAAGTCATTTCAGACCATCTCCATCAGGTTCTTGCTTGAACGATACGGTCAGCTTCCGATGACGGTCGTTTATCGAGCTTCTTTAAAAGTAATCGAAGCCTCCATTTTTCACGGTGTCCGTGTCTCGTTCGTATCGGAGCTTCTTGTTTAATTGTAATTAATGGATCAACATCGACATCATTGTCACGACCTTCTTCATGCACCTAATAAAACGACGCAGGGTAGCGTGTCCTGTTGAAATAGCGCTAAATGTTGCATGGTTCTTTTGTTTATAGTTTGAAATCATCTTAATCGTCCCCGTGGAATGTACTCTTCGCTCATTATTTGTAGTACGAGGATGCTCGATCGAGAAATCACCCCCTCTTTACTTCTTCGTTCAGTTTTGTTTAAAAGATACAAATGTGTTGCAAAGATTTTTGAAGTTTTTGGCTCTTGGACAGCGGATACCCGATCAACCATCTTTATTTTGTTACAGGGGTTCCTAATGAGAACATTGTTCTACCAATAAGGGGAAAATAAGAGGAAATGTTTTGTTATATAAATAAGAATACTATTTAATGAAATATGATTTCCTTTGAAATTGAGTGTTCACAATTGTTACAAAAAATAATTTAAAATTTCATTTCCATTTTCTATTTTTGATTAATTGCATTTTTATCATATATTAGTTCAATCAATTCTAGATCTATTAATTAAATTTACTTAACTTAACAAACCACTTGATATTAAATTGTTATCTAATAATTATTATAGTGTCATCAAGTGTTATTTTTAAGGTCGGGTCTTGAATGACCCAACATCCGCCGTCCAAAGGATAGTATCACTTCTTTGATTTATTTATTCCGTAATTTGTATTTATGGAATTATCAGTCTTGGTTAAATAAAATTTTTAAATACGATACAATCAATAATTTACAATCGATGCTTCACTGTATTTTAATTCATAATTAATATTTTAATTCGAATATGGTTAATATGAATTATTACTATTTTGATATTTTAATTCATTAGAAAACAGTGAAATTCTACTATACATAAAAGCTTTCCACTGCTATTGCAGTTAATTAAAACTAAAGAAAAATACAAAATAGGAAATTATTGATTAAAATAATACCTTTGAATCTTTTAAACGCAATTGAACAAAACATAAGGAACATCTGTCATTGATCTGTGAACTAACATCGCCTTCATTCTCTCTTCCATCGAATATCCATTTCATTTTGTAAATAACAAAAGATTATTGTCTCTAACCATCACGGAATGATTCTTTTTCTACACCAAGAATATTCATTAAAATATCTGCTTGTCGATACACGGCCACGCTCGTTGTACACGTGTTGGAGAGACCGGCCATACGTCACCGGAAGAAATCGATTCGCACCTGTGCTTTCCCAAAGATCGTGATACATATGTAACATAGTACAACTTCATCCCCATGTACGACACACACTTTCTTTCACACTAATTTTCAGCGATACGAACACGGATGTTCGATTGTGCACTCTCTACTTTTTTCTTAGTGATAGAGACCACACATTATTATTTTTTTTTTTCAATCTTCCTAATGGTGATTGTAGATACCGATTTACTTATGTAATGACAATAGTAGATAAGTCACGTAGGAGAAACTATCCTTTGTATCATATCTCTTTTTAGGTACCTTTCTTGTGACTCGTATGCGTTAAGATCACTGTATTGTTCATTAAGATGGACTGAAAACGGAAGCGGGCAAACCTTGTTAATTATCACATAAAAAAAGTATAGTAATTATATTCAGAAATTAGTGACATCGGTGTCGACTTGTAATATTATTCTGATAACAAATCTAATCTAAAACCCAAATTAATTTTTGATTAAAATAAAATTAGATTTTTATTAGAATATATATTTCAGATACATTTTGTAGACAAACAAAAATTGCAATTTTTTAAAACCTCTGAAGTAGAATACCTCTGATACTTTAGTCAATTAACCTTAATTACTTTAGGTGATTTATAAAGCTTTTATTGGGTAATAATTAGTGCTGGTCATTACTAGTGTTGATGATTTCAGTAGAATAGTGAAATAAAAATTTGTAACTAGGAATAGATGGAGATCTCTCGACCTTAAACAATTTAAAATCTGTTAATTAAGGTACCAAAAAAATATATTTAGGTCATGCAAAGTACAAATAGTTTATCGCAGATTTTAATAATTATGCACAAGATATATTTGCAGATTAGATACACAGGGTATCTTGATCATTACCATTGATTACAGATAATTTAATTAATAAAGATTATAAAAAGTTTGATAAAATTAGTATTTCAAAGAAACTCAAAATTCTGTGATAAAAATTGTTAAGCTTACTGATGTTTCTTAAATTAGAGAATTAGTGAATTACATTGGTCACCAATAATTAATGTAATGGAGACTCTGTTACTTTGATAATTAATTTCACGTAGCAACGGTGAAATCAGGAAAATACAAGGAAAATTCAAACAGTACTTTAAATGTTAGCAACGAATTGCCCATTTCCGGTTCAGAACATGTTCGCACTGTTTAGTGATTACCCTCCGGCACTTCCGGAACACGTAAATTAGCGTCACTATCACTTGCACCACATATATGGAAATCTGTGTTATAATGACTAATACATACGTGCTGCTGTTTCCATATAAGACTGAATTTCTTGTACGATTGTGATTTATCTATAATAAGGGCATCCAACATGTTTTTCTCAATAATTATCATTTCAAGATTGAAACTATTAACCTTTAGACGACCAGAGGAATTTCGTTGTAAAAATGAAATTTTGCAATGAATTTGTTGTTCAAAATTTAAAGACTTTTGCATTGCTTCGAAAAGGGCTTTAACCAGTCTGGAATAATAATAAAATTATTGCTAATAAACTCTGCCCTTTTGTAGCGTGTTCAGTGAAAACAAATCTAGAATAAAGACATTCATAAAGTATTTTATTCAATAATTACCCAGAAAAGGATTCCCCAAAAGTCGATTCTTTCAAGTCGTTTGAATAAATTCTCGACGTTTGATTTATTAGGAGACTGATATTCAAGTCGTAAAGAATAAGGTCAAACATTTTGACGACTTTACCCGTAAAAAAGGGCTGAAACCCTCGCACACCCCTAATATTGTCAGTCGCATAAAATTTCCTCGGGTGAAAAAGAATTTCTTTTCACTTTTTTATTCCCCATTTTTAATATTCTAGTGACATTTCGTAATATTTTAAATGGTTATTAAATAATCTGATTAAAAATCTCAGAATGGATTTTACTGGTCCTCCAAAGGTTAATTACGTTTTTTATTTTTTAATCGATGCAGTGTTGAGCAGAACATGAGCGTTCATTGACCTTTAATTTATAAATCCGTGTAACACGCTTAAAAATATTTCGTGTATACCGTAAAGAAAATATTTTTAAGCGGAAGTTAATTGAACTACACCTGCATCTCTTTCAGAAGATCGTGTAATTGTAGACTAATTAATTCAGGAATTCAGTATTCGCACGAAAAGCGTAATACCCTTTTCATATTTCTCTTTTAATTTTTTTTTTCTTCTTTTTTTGTGTACTCACTTTGTGTTTTTAATTTCTTATACGCTTATTGTATCACGCAATATCATTTACGTTTTCTTTCATCCTTGTGTTCCCTTGTTATTAATCTTCGATCAATTTTTGTACTAATTATTTTATATTTAAGAGCCTACTCGATCGGTAATTTATAATTGGAGCATGATCAACGAAGACGATCGATTATTTTGTTCTTTTTGTCAAGTTTCGTAAAATTAGCAATTGTTTTGTCATTTATAAACTTGAGTATGCACATTTTACGGACGTAGATGCATTGATCCTTCAGTTTTTCGTATTCTCGAAACGATGAAAGTATTTCCTGAGATGTAACAGAAGCACGATAGTTTAAGGATATTTTTCTTTTCTTTTTATTTAAACGATCGCTTCGAAACATTAATTGATACTCGTGACGATTATTTAAAAAAGTTAGTAACATATCGAAGCTGTCGATAGAACTAGTTCTGCGTAAGATCTATAGTTATTTTAAGATAAGTACAGAATGTAATTAATCTACTTCAATCATTCTCCAATCTGAATGTTCATCCGTACGAATAGGGGGGGTCCTAAAAATTTGTTTACATACTTTGAACGGTTATAAATAATATCTTAAAAAATTGCTGATAATGCTGGTTAATTGGAATTATAATTTTAGTTGAGTATATTTTGTTTTAATGGCTGTTTAGTTACAGATTTGTGCTTTTGAACAAAAAAATAATTGAATTAACCCTATTCAGCTCAAATTATTTTTAATTTTTATGAAACTAAATTTTATAAACATTAAATTTAATTTAATGATATATTATTAGGTGTAATAATCGTTTACTGAATCTGTGTCAACAAAATGCTGGAATATTTGATCAATTTTTACAAAATAATTCAGCCCTCGAGGAATTAATGTCCTTGTACATTAATAAATTATAAATTTCCTTTTTTTCAAAGCATCATTTTATTTTACTCGTTTAAAAATACAATTTGATAAATTATTTGCTATCAAAGTATGTACATATATTTTTGGAATACCCTATACACAGGGTGTTCACGTTATTACTACCCAGTATTTGTCTCATAAATCATTTTTCGATTTTTTAATGATTCAATAACGAATGCATATTTTTTAATACGAATCGATTCTTAAGATTTTTTTTTTTGGTTTATGAGAAAAACACTGACTAACGATAACGTAAACAGCTTGATTAATGAACCAAGTTCATCGTTTAAATCCACAACTCTCAGAAAAAAAGGTATTATTACTAACAAGGACGCATTTTTCATGTACCAAGTGCATCGAGCTTTTGTGATTAATCATCGTCACTAAATGCAGTGTTAAGCATCGTCGAGCACAGTGTACATATTAATGTCTGTCAAACCTCTTTTTTTTTTATAAATGTTTGTTACCTGCAAAAAGTAAAGTATAGTGCATACTGATCCAACTAATGTTAAAATTAATCTGGTAATCTGTGAATCAAAACATATTTTCATTACACAAATTAACAACATAAAATATTACATTTTAATGTAGATTCTTTTTTTATTCATTTATGGATCATTTATTTAATTTAATTTAACTCGAACATAAAATCAAAGTTTGGTTGGAGCTAGATTAATAGTAGATTTCTAATTTAAAAAATACTGTTATTGGGAAAAATATTGAATCATAATTGTAAATCATTATACTTTATATTTTAGCGGTAACGTATACACAGTTTATGGGTGTTTCAGGAATTAATAAAAAAACTTTCCAGCATCTTCAATAGATTATTCTACGTAAAGAAGTTTGTGTACATCATAGAGTTTGATTTGTTCATTATTAAATTAGTTTCAAGGTTAAATATGCCAAACATTCAAGAATTTAATTACCAATATAATACTTGTTAAAAGCGTAAATTAATTTTGTGGGATTTTTCTAATAAAACTTCTCTCGTGCCATGTATACGTGATAGTTGTTTAATTAACATTCAGAATTCAAGCAAATTTTTAAAAGGATTCAACTTAATTTTGTTCAATAATTCTTGTCATTTTTTTATCACCATTGAATCATTAAGAAGTTTCATTCGGTGAAGAAGATTCCTAATTCTTAAATTGTTAATTCTAATTCTAATTTTTAGACATTTGTCCAAACACCCTCAGAACTAATTTACTCGCCTAACATATATGTGTAGAATTTGCTTTTTAAAATCGATAATAAATGAATCAAGACCTATAAGTGTACCCGATCTTTTTTTTCAGATTAATCTACTTAACATGCTGGGAAACTTTTTCTACGAACTTTTGAAGTATCCTGTACATTTGATTCAAAAGCAAAAGCTTAAAACGATTCTCTAATAATGAGCGATTCGATGCTTCGTTTCACGATAGTGTTTTTGTTTATTCACTTTTTTCCTTCTTTTTTTTTTTCAAACTTCCGTCTGTCTCTTCACCTACGAATTTCATCGTACTTAACCCATTACCGGCCATTATTCAACCACCGAATACGTTCATTTTTTTAAATACTTTTATGAACATTTTTCTGTTTATAGCGCAAATACCTCTACAAACAGAAAAAGATCTAATCAAAACATTTTTTAAACGAATTGCAGTTTGAGAAACTTGAAATTGGTCACCTTGTATAAATTTGATGTTGTTTAGAAAACAGTTTCTACCCTAATAATAAAAAATAATAAAAATTTGTTCGAAAATCTCCAAAAATGCGACGTTGGACGTTAATGGGTTAAAGATCACCAGGTAGATCCGTAAGGACGGATCTGCCTAATTAATCGAACGCGTTCGTTACGAGATAAGCCGTAATCTACCCGATGTTACCGCAATATTATTGTAAATACTGCATTTTGTAATAAAAGCATTCATCCCGTACCTTTGACTAACTTTGTACGTAAACGGCTTGCACAACGTAAAATAAAAACATCGTTGGAATCCGTTCGCAAAGAGGCAAAGAGAACGATTATCGTTGTCTGTTGCTCGATCATTTTAACCAGACGTATAACGGGTTGTTCGTTTCGTTTTGTCACAGGGAACGCCAGCAGCACGTCCGAGTTCGTGAGGCAAGAATTGAGAGCAAAAGTTGGCGCGCGAGCGCAAAGGGTGCCCAACAGCACCCAAAACAATCTTTCTGGTCAGGTATCCCAGGACGAGCTCGAAGCACTTGGTCTGACCTTTGAGATGTCTCCTGCAGGTACGTGATACAAAAAACGCTAAAAGAGACAAAAAAATAAATTTTCACTTATTATAATTTCATCCTCTTCTTAATTATCTCGCGTTAACCCTTAGATTCCTGATTGGGGTAATTTATATTTCTCGTACTTGAGTTTCTTCTTTTTAACCGTTTGACTTTGGAAGATGTATATACAGGGTGTCCCACGCAACTGGAACAGGATGTACCTTCTGAAGAAGTAAAAGTTAAATGGCATCTGGTGGTTCATAATATGCAATGAAATTTGTTGCGCTTTTGTGCATTGGTGCATCAGAAAAATGCAACTGCACTTCTTTTTTAGTGGGAACCTATATTTTTCTTACACTTTACATAAAAGTGCAAACATTCTTATGCCCTAAACTTATTCGTTTGGAAGTTATCGAAGCTAAAATTTCTCTAAATTATTTCGCTCTCTCGGCAAGTGTTCCGGAATGTCTACGTGATGTTTCATTACAATGTTTGTAAACACGAAGCGGCCGCTAGTACCAGTCACCGTAAGATTAAGATGTCTTTCAGTAGTTATTCGGTACCCGTGCGCGAAGGTCTGTCGACCCAGTGTTTCGAAATCGTGGCATTTACGTATAGCGAACGAGCTGATACGTTCATTTTGTTTAACAAGTGCAATCAAAATGGTACCGAGGCTGCAAGGCTGTATCGAGAGACGCGTCCCAATCGGCATCAGCCCCCACGTTCGTCTTTGTAACGTAAGTACTCCAGTACACTTATCGAGAGACCGAAATAATTCAAAAAAGTTTCGATAACTTCCAAACGAATAAGTTTAGGGCATAAACATGTTAGTACTTTTATGTAGAGAAACTGCATCGATTGATGTGGTCAAAAATATAGATTCCCATTAAAGAAACAGTGCAGTTGCATTTTTCTGATGCATAAAATTGCATTGCACATTATGCACCATCTGATGCCATTTAACTTTTACCTGTAACATCTTCTGGTATTCCTAGTCGTTTAGAAGGTACAACCTGTTCCAGTTGCGTGGGACACCCAGTAGTACAGGGTGTCGCCATAAAATTTAACAACTGAATATCACCATTATTTCTGAAGGTATGAAAAAGCTTTACTAACAAAAGTTGTTCATTGCAAAAGGGACTGTAATAAGATAGTAATGGCGCTTTTTTATAGTTGAGGAAGTTTCAGAGATTTCAAAATTGAATCTAAACAAATAACACTTGAACGAAATAGAATTAAAGTTAAAATGTCTCCTAAGTTAAGAATTTTTTTTTTTTGAAATAAAAAGCATAGATTAATGCATCAAGAAATGGGAGCTCCATTCATAAAATCAGTTTTATTGCTGCATTATAATTTCTTTTAAACTGAGCAACTTTTATTAATAAAGTTTTGTATACCTTCAAAAGCAATTATTCAAGCGTTAAATTTTACTGCATCACCCTGTATGTACGGTCTTACACGATTATTAATATACAGGGTGCGTCAGTAACAATTACTATAAAAGATAACTCGTCACCTATTCGTATGAAAAAATATTTTAAACAAATTATGTTTCATTTTAATGGACTTACCGGGTGAGAGTAATTTAATTTCTCTGTATCTTACATTTTCTGAGATATCGAAGTGATCTTAAGTTTGTTCAAGGTCAGTACATCTTGTTTGTTAAATTAGGTTGTAGCTGATAAAGAGATAAATTTAATTAATTAGACCTTGATTTTCTTTCAATTAAGTACAAAATTAAGATAACCTTGATATTTCAGAAAATATAAGATATACAAAAGTCAAATTACATTGATTCACTGTATGTAACATAATTAATTTAAAGTGTTTTTTTATACAATCCATAGGTGATAAGTTATTTTAGATAGTAATTCTTACTGACTCACCCTGTATATAAAAGTCTTTGAGATTTAAAACAACAAGTTAACTTTAACTTTAATTTGAATAAAATTCTTTTTCATAATTTTTGGTCACAGCACCCTGTAGTCAAAGGGTTAATAAATTGATGACTATATTTTTCCATTCATCGATTATTAATTATTATTATATACAAAAAAATCGTAACATCTGCTACGTCTACCAGTGTCTGCGATATTTTCTGTATTTTAACCCCATTTCAGTCTTAAAATTTGCAAATCTTCGATATCTAAGGGTTGATCAAGAGGGTACTTTGTACTACTTACTTTGTACATAATCTTTTTTTTTTTCCTTTCCTTTGAATTTTGTCGAAACTGAAGGGGCGTCGATTGGGCTAAGGGTAGAAATACCATCGATCATTTGTTAATTGTATTAATTGAAAGAAAAGGGGAGGGAGGGGGATTGTTTGATTTTTCTCGAACACTAACAAGATTTCACGTTCTCTTCTGCATAGCATTGCGAGCCTCGGTATGTTAGTTCTTTTAATTTCGACTTGTAAATAAAATCTCTGTCTGAGATTCTGAAAGCTGTGAAAAAGTATTACAGGGATTCATTATTTTTTTTTTCCTGTGAATTTATGTATGTACGCTGTAACAAATTTCAAGAGTCATTCGTCCGATTTGCTCGTGGTAACGTTTCTTATCCTTTCCAGTGATCTTTCGACATTGTTACGATGTTTGTTAATGCGTTGAAATTTGTTACTAGATAGTTACTAGCAGAGTATTGCAAATAAAATGACACATTTTAGACGACGATGTTCAAACGTTCGATTTACCGCTACAGCAGTAAATTATGTTAATGATACCGCTTTCTTTAAAATAACTTCGTTGCTTAACGAGAAATCAATTTTTGAACAATAGCTTCGAGTGTTTTTAATTGATTTTCAATTCCAAGATTTTTTTTCAACGACGTGATTATTTTTTTTCTGTATGATCCATTCGCGAAATAAATAGAAAGTTCATTCAAACTTGAAAAAATGGATTGTAAATTGATCGTTTTGTCCTTTTTTTTATAGGGTAAGCTGTACTAATCTTGATTGAACTTTTAATTTAATAAATATTCTTAGTTAATTTTGTTCGACCGACAATATTTATTAAAAAAGGAAGGATGAGGAAATAATTTCTTTTTTCTTTGGTTAAATTAATATAAAATTCATGTCTTGTTTCCTTTCACATTATATTTAATTTAATTTATTTTATTCCTTTGTCTGTAGAGATTAGTTGGTATACTTGTTTAATATATTACTAAAGTCATTAAATTCCTTACAATACAATACAAGGTATCTCTAAGATACATGGAGAGCTATTAAATAATTATTTAATTAATTACTTAATAATTCTTGATTAATTTTGATTAATAGTTATATATTTCACAAGAGATAACAAATTATTTCTACCTCTCCGTAGGCAATCTGAGTCATTGATGGCACACTTTTATTTTGCAACGTTTTAAATATCTGAGGTATTAAAAATTAAATGACATGGTAGATACTTTGATAAGTATTTCAGAATTTAAGATTTTTTTAAAGCTATTAAATTTATTAAAACAATAAGAAAATTAAAAGCGAGCATTCTCGCAAATGTTAAGTTGAAAAATAAACAGAATGTCATGTTAATTGTACAGTTTACCCTATTTTCGAAATTCGACTTCGAAAAATCAAATAATAATAAATCGAAGAGAATTCAGCGTCGGTGCTTTGGAAGCCGCGGAACGGTTTTGTTCGATAAATCGAAGATCGGTTGTCTAATTCGCGGAAGATTATTTTGCACGAGGTGTGTCCGACACACGAGCACCCTTGTCTCGTCTGCTTCTTGTAAGAAAACGCATTATCTCTAATAAAAGACTGGTGGTAACGCCTACTGTTACAATGTCCTAACTAGGTGAGGCTGTGGTTAACGATGGCCCTGCAAAGAGCTGGGCCATTGGGAGTGCCGGAAGTGCCCCCTCGTCCTCCAGGGTAAGACCCTTCCGACAATTACTTTTACGTATATATATTTACATATATTTACTTTATCTATTATTATTATTTTTTTTTAAACATTATTTATTTATTTATTTATTTTTCATTTGATTTTGTATGCGATGTCTTCCCTTCTTCGCTTGGCTTCAGAACTTATTGTGCACGAAATGTTTAATGATTATATATTATACTATATATATATTTATATATATACATACATACATACGTATATTTTTTTTTTCTCTTTCTCTCTTTCTCTACGCACTGAGCGTAAAACTTGTAGGGGGTATTTTAGCGCTCTCTTTGCATGTGTCATTTTTGAACGTTTACTATGTAATACCGTTCATCTGTAATCTTGTTTAGACGTAGCTGCGTTCAATACACACACACGGTGTCCTATCTAATTCGACCAACTTAATTCTTGTCATAACTAATGGACAAATTCAATTTCAGTAAATAATGTGACTCGACTTTTTCAAAATCATTCGTCTGCTAGTTACTATTTTACTATTTTACTATTTTATCCAAATCATATTTGTAACCGTGAAATATTTTTCTTTCGGATCTTTCCGAGTCAAAAAATTGAATTCTTTGCGTGGACGTAAAAAAGGATACACCAAGCCAGCTTGTTTTGTGATTTTCTTCACCTGTTTTTTTTTTTCTTTCTTGTTCTTCACTGTATTTAGAGACCGTAGGTAGTCGAGGTATGGGTTAGGGTGATACAAGGAGATATAATTATGTTTTATTTTCTACTTTAGGTAAATCGGTCATTACGTGCCTCACCGTGTGTGAAAAAAGTAATGATATTGAAATTTTATAAATGAAAATTCTTTTCGCTGTTTTTTTGTGTCTATTAGCCCCTTAATTTATCATTTTTCTACCGGGTGCGTTAGTTAAAACAAATGAAGAAAATTGAAACATTATATATACTCTATACTTGACTGTATAAATTGTAATTAGAATTAAATTTAAAATGGAGTTTTAATTAGAATACAAAGGATAGAGGTCACATTTGAAACACGGGGTGCGTCACGTGTGTGACACGATGTTGTAAGGCAAGGGGTTAAAATAGGGTAACTTTATTCTGAGGACGTTTTTTAAGGGTCACTTTTCTGAAACGTCACCGAAACCATAATTTTTGAGCTGGAACGTTGCCCTTCGGATATGTTATGCCCTAAAGTTTCCTCGAATCACACTCAAAACCGCCCTGATATCCGTCGATTATACAATTACGAGGAGCTATTAAATTATAATATTTTATCGTTAAAAGCGATATTAAGTCGGAATGTATGTTAAAATGCGTAAGAAACGCGTATTAAAATGACTAATAGTTTGCAGGGCTGACAATAGAATACCGTTTGGAATTTAATTCCTCTTTAAAACAGTTCTTCTTTCGTTCCGATATCTTTATTCGTTCCTGATATCGTTGGAAGACATACATCCGTCTCTCTCGCACCCGGTCAGTTCGTGTCCAGACGTCTGGTCACGCTAGACAATGTTTACGTCTAGCCCTTTGCTTTTTCCAGGAATTTTTTTAGACAGAATTCCTGGAAATTATGTAGGTCACGTCTGGCGTAACCCTTTCGCGCGTCTGGCGGCACCCTTTGACGCGGCGCGGCGGGCGCTTTGTAAACTTTAAAGCTCTCAGGAACTAATCAAGATATCGCGATGCAACAAATTGCGTTATTATCTGCACACTTCCCTCTATCTTCTGAGGTACCTAACATGTCAAATTTTGCATAACTTCTTATTTTTATTACTAGGTTATTCTATACTATTTGAGATATCGTAACAGTATCTGTGGCATCGTAATCTATTTATAAACTAATATAAAAAATCAGGGCGGTTTTGGGCGTGATTCGAGGAAACTTCAGGGCATAACATGTCCGAAGGGCAACGTTCTAGCTAAAAAATTATGGTTTCTGTGACGTTTCAAAAAAGTGACCCTTTAATTTTGTCCAACAGTTTATAAAACAGCAATCAGGGGAACTATTTAGGTGTTTTATTTACGTGGTACACCCTTTATAACTGATCTCAAAATTAAGTGTTTTATTCGACATGACATACAGGTACCATTTTCAATTTTAAACTATACTTGGTCCTGTTACAATCAGAATACTTATTCAATATCTATATTAACCCTTTCGTTACAACGGAGTTGAATTAAAAATTAAATATAGTTCTTGTAACCTTTTGCGTTTAAGAAGTTTATTCCAAAATAAGTGATAGTTTATATCTTTCCATTTTATTAAATTTACTTTCAGTTCGTTTTAATTTTATCCTTGATAAAAAATGAAAATAAAGAAAAAATGGTTACGTACTAATTAAATTTGATGTTCCATGAACCTTTAACGTGACAAAGTGTCGGTGGGCCTGGTATATCGTTGGTTTGTCCACATTCAGAAAAAGATTTTCCAGTTGATTTCCGTAGAAGTTTTCTCAAGTTTTACACTCAGTGGCAAAAGAAACACAGATTTCTGTATTTTTATATGTAACTGTGTCAAATCGACTAATACAATTACACCATGAAACGAAACGATTATTCTTCAAATACGTAGGTCTCTTTGAAATGTGTTTAATCGATTTACCACATCTTTGTACGCAGAAAAACTAATTTAATTTTGTCTTTATTTATAATTCTATTAGATTTTATTAACTGCAAGTAACTATGCAAGTATTTCTTGTTTTTCGCGCATAAGACTAATGTCAGGCAAAAGATTATTGTTCTTTGATTATTTTGGAGAATTTTTCATTTTATACAGTGTGGTATGAAAACAAAAAGGTTTAGAATTATTGTTAGTGCTATGAAAACAATCGGTTTGGTTGAAAAAATCTTGTAAAGTGAAAACTTTCCATTTGGAATGCTTCATGAGACAAGTGCTCCATATTTTTAAAATAAGGAGGAGACATTTAATTAAATTTAAATTCGACAGAAGTTCCACTTATGGATGTTTTAATTTGCGCTGAAAACATATGAAGTAGAGCGTATTCGTTAAAGTGATAATTAAAATGATTATAATTTTATGAATTAATTAATATACTTAAAAATTGATGAGATTACTTTATACAATAATTTAAAAAGAAAAGAAAATTCTTGGCATTTTAATAACTGAAATTTAAATATGCGTACGAAAGACAATATGCTGGTATTTTTAATTCAGTTTTTATAATCTAAAATAACTTTCATAAATTTCTATAAAATTATGTATATTCTCATGAGAAACTCTAATTAATCCAGGAGTATGGAATTATACTGCAGTAAAATTAATACAGAATTGAAAATAATAATGAGATATTGAAGTCGTATAGGAAATTCATTATATTCGTATTATATTTTGTTTTAGGTGAATTTATAAAATTCTTTAAAAATGTAACAATATTTTAACCGAATTTGGTAAATACAGTGTTAAGAAAATAATTTTAATTAAAAAAGAAATAAACTTAATAAAAATAATCTCAAATCACACGAGTTGTTTAAACAATATAAGTGCTCCAATTATCATTAATCTATTAAATAATATTAAATAACTCTTTAAATAGCCAGAGGGCTAACCGGATCACCGAAAATAATTAAAGAAAGTGTAATTATAAAGAGTGTTTCGATAAGAAGCAGCTAATTTGAGTTTGTAACAGATGGAGAAGTAAATAGAATAAGCACATGTTTTTTATCCAATGTTACACATGGAACACAATATAGGGTGACCCATTTGAAGTTTCGTATCCAATTATTTCCCAAACCATAGATCATTCCAAAACAAATTTAATTCAAGTGGTTTATCCTGAATTTTTTTTGTATAGGTATAGTATTTAAAATTTTTATTTTGAAAAATGCTAACAAGTTGCGATTCAAATTTCGTAATATTTTTACAATAATGCAAACAATTATTGAACGAAATATAAAAATACATATCTGTGTAATTGATTGCTTGGATAAGAATTAAATAATTCATCTTAAAATAAGAATTCGTACATAAAAAAAAAATGGTGTACAATTTAATGATTCTCTTTTTTGATGAATTATTTAACCCTTTTAAAGCATGGAGAACTAGAAAGTTTAAAAAATACATGAATTCCATTACACTAAATATTAACAATATAAATTATGAAATATTGGCAATATAAGCAAATAAGTTGTCAAATTATTATATATCAATAAATACTAGCAATATAAATTATAAGACAGCTTTACCACCATCTTACTTTAATGAGCACCATAAAATTAAATTTGAAACATACAATATTTCATTTATTATTTAACTGCGAAGTTTCATCTCTGGAAAATAATCGTCAAAGAAGTAATTCCAAGTTAAAATCGACTGTTTCTTATCGGAACATCCTTTATTATTCCACTCTTTTATTCATTTTTCGGTATTACCATTCTTTACATGTACAGAGTGTTCCGGTGTAACCGGATAGGTTAATTTCACTTTGAAAAATTAAATTTCTTTTACCCACAATTTTGTGGACAAAGTTAGGTTTGAAAGTTCTTCAAATATTTTTAAAAAGATTTCTTTCTGTTAATTTAGCAATTAACATTAATTACAATACTAATACTAATTTGCAGTGTAATTAATTTAGTCATAGATCACTTTCCTTTTCTTAAAGAATTATAAAACTGAACAAAATTAATTTTAATTGTAAAATGAAGTTTCTGATGTTAGTGTCTCAATATTTGCTTCTGTTAATTGTATAAAAACTGTTATTAATGCATAAATAATTGATCACTCAAATTTGTCGCTGCATAAAAACAATAGTATTTTAAATATAAATTGTTGTAATTATAATCCAAAATAATTATTTATTACACATAAATACTTAAATTTCATATAATACAAGCCGAAGTTTATACATGGTGTATGAAAATTTGTGATCCAAAGGGTGAACAGTATGCAACTCTGAATGATAATTAGCTTTTTGTTAAAATCTTTTAAAAATGAATTATTTTGAAGAATTTTTAAGCCAAAATTTGTCACCTGTAACTTTAATTTAATTTAATCAAAGGAAATGTGTTCGTTTCCAATTGTATAAATAATTACCGGTACTCTGTGTGTAAAAAAGGAAATTCTCTTGTATCGAGCGTAAAAAAAATGTATCCCCTTTATCCAGTAGGGTGATGGTGGCGTTAAGCTTCAGCTCATTTCGAAGTAATCAGTATTAATCACACTGGCATTGTTGTATCGTGTAACGTACATCTAGTATTGTAATGCTTTTTCACAGTGAGCCAAATAGACATCTAAACGAATAGAGCTCCTTTTTTTTTTATTTTTTTATCTCTTTCTCTTTGCTCTCGTTGTACAAGGCAGAACTTGTATCAGTTTGTCGTCGATGAACCGGAAGTGCACCGAAAAACATACACTACCGTCAAAAAGTTTAAGACCTGAAATAATTAAAAGGACAAGTAACGAAGATAAATGAAATACAAAAGAAATAAAGTTATTAGAAATTTTTAATTAACCAAAAGTTTCCAAATATGACCCTTATTTTGTTGGTCTTAAACTTTTTGAGAGTAATGTACTGTGGCCTCAAATGGATTAATTATTTTAATATATTGACTGTCACAGTAAAAAAAAATTATTATTAACTCTGAAAGAAGGATAATTTAAATTTAGTTTTAAATTCTTTTTTTATTTTCTTAATCTTAGATTATTTATTCGAATAATATGAATGTCTAGTTTGAAAATGAGAACATGTAATTTTAATCGAAGCATTGTCTTCTATATTTCATAGGTTTGGGTCAAGATTGACCCCATTAAAACTTTTGCCATTATATTCAAACTTTCGAAGCCATCGACGTAATATTTCGTTCTTACAGTGTTCATATTTTTATATTAAAAATTCATCATTTTCTTTTGTTGTAATTTGTAGTGGAGGTATTTATTTAAAATTTCAAACGATGAACAGTTTAAAGTGAAACAAATATTCAATTTGCACTTAAAATTCAACAGCTGTGAAATTGGTAACATAATTAGCAATATCATTCAAAAACGTTTTTACTTTTATTAATTACTCGATCGAGTAACGCTCGAGGCGTCGATCATTAATAACCCTCTTCCCATGACAGTCAATGGTCAGTGTATTAAAAATTCAGCAATTTATCGGATTACGTAGCTCCATAAATATTTTTGTTAAATCGATCGGCAAATCGGCTGTCGGATTATCTGTTAATTCAAGTGTCGTTGACAGCCGGTGATTAATGTAGCGTGAAGTATTTAGAATTATAATTTTCAGTCGAGAGCGAATGATTGATTTAACGCGAATTAACCCGTTCGATTCGACAGTGGTTTTAATACAGATCCTCGTGTTGTTGACAATCGGCTAATTTTGGTCCTATTCTAAATCTTACTATTTCTTTTGCTTCAGTAAAATATATATATGCAATATTCAGTGCATCCCGCGGGTAAGTTTATCAACGTTATTATTTTTCTGTCAAAAAGTTTGCTAATTAAATACATCCATTTATAGATCTTCTAACAAAGTTCAGGTTATATTTTTTCAATTTTTTTTAACGATTTATATATTTATAGCATAATTTGAGTGGTTTCAAAAAAGGAATACCTTGGAAAGCAATTTTCTTTTATTAGGTCATTTTTCCTGTAATTAGCATACATTCTGGTAGAAGATCTATCAAAATTAGATTTGTTTAATTAATATATTTTTGAAGTTGACGAAAGTGTTACTATCTTTGAATTTCTGTGCGTTTATCTTTCGTTTTTAATTCAAAAGTGGTAACATTTACTAAACACTTCGGAAATATTACTTGTTTCTGTTTGTTGATTAAATAAATTCAGTTTTAATCGAATAAATCCTTTCAAGCTTCCAAGACCGTTTTATAAAATTCCATGCAAGAAATTAGTTAAAAGGATAAACACTTTTTATTACAAATGACTAAACAAATGTTATTCTAATTTAAAAAAATTTCAATTCAGACTATATTAAGTACATTTTATAATTAAATTTTTTAAAAATGATGAAAGAAAAATCTGTCTTGAAAGAGTTAAAATGTTGCAAGTTGATATCAATAAATAAGAAAATAAAAATCTAAAAGGAACTTTGCTCCTGGAATGTTACCACCCACTGGGAATCAAACGTGTTAATAATATTCAAGGATCGGCGATTAATTTGAACGATCAACGTTATCGCGTTCGCGATCGGTGGCAATTATTACGTGTAAAGTCTGAATCTGTCCCTTTTTCTATCTCTTATTTGCATACCAGT
Source organism: Anthidium xuezhongi (assembly GCA_022405125.1). Lineage (NCBI taxonomy): Eukaryota > Metazoa > Arthropoda > Insecta > Hymenoptera > Megachilidae > Anthidium > Anthidium xuezhongi. The sequence goes on from CM039647.1 coordinate 14,128,805, forward strand.
TGAAAGATCGAGCCTGTGTAAGCTGATGGAAACAAGTCTTACAATCTTTCGACACTGTGCAATGTTTGTAACGTAGTAGCTTTTTAACGTTCTGCAAAATAACTGCTTTCTTTTTTTAATAAAGCAGGAAGAAGAGATACAGTGAGTCGTAGAATTATGAATGCAACTGAAAATTCACCAAAAATGTGTAAAACGAGTGAAAGAATACTTCTTTAGTATTTTTTATTTGCAATGAAACTACAGGTAAAAGAAATAATTATTTTACAATAAAAGTTTTTGTTTTTTAAAACGTTTCTGTCTTTTAGTAGATTATTCTGTCATTTTTTTAAACATCTCTGTTCGATTGCCTTTTGCTTAGGAAAACATTTTTATTGAAGGGTGCATTATAAATGAAATAGATTTTATTCACTATTGATTCTCGAAATAACATTTTCTTTTTTTTTAATACAAATTTTGTAATATATTTTTATTAACTTAGAAACTTAAAAATATATTTTTAACATATATATTCGTTCTTCGAAGTAAAAGGGTTAAAAGAATAGCAGGTTAATAAATGATCACTATTCATTTTTGATAATGTTTAAACTGATTATTAAGGCCTTTTTGGATCTTAAATCACCTTTGATCTATCTTTCTATAAGTATTTAATTTGTAGGTATGATATAAAAAACAATAATTTAATCATTTCTGTAATATATTTCATTACAGCCTAACACTGTACTATCTATAGTATTTATCACAAAATAATAATTTAATAACTTCTATAATATCTGTATCATAAAATTTAGTAATTCAGTAATTTAATGACTTCAGTAATATTTTTACAATATAAAATTTAGTAATTTCTATAACATATGTTTCCAATTAAAATTACGAGTTCTTAAATCTGTGCTTGTAAATGAACAATATTGAAAATTAATTCTTTCGTTCACCTATTTTACACATTTTTACGAAATTTTTAGGCATGCCAGTTATTTTTCGACTCACTGTGAAAGCGAAAACAAAAGCTCCATTTCTTTCTCTGTTCGTGGCCTGTCGTTTGTTAAAGTCGTTGCTAAATCGTGACATCCCAGTGGATACTATCTTTCTCTCCTTTTTTTTTTCTTTTTTTTTTTATAATATCATTAGATTAGTGGCCTTTGGTGTGCATTGGAACATTGGTTGTGTAGCAAACATAAATGGCTTCAGTATAGTTTCTCTTTTTGAGTTTTGACTTTGCGTTTGCCTCCGCTGAAGCATCTTTTTTTTTCATCAAGAAATTGTTGAAAAATTTGCTCTTCTCGTTTTGTTCGTTAATTTAAAAAACGAAAAGGCCTGATGCTGTGAGTATTCAAAATTTTGAACGAACAGGATAGCACTTTTCAGTTTATTCTACGGTAAATCCATGAATTGCTCTAGATTCGAGCTTTTTTATTTGGGATTTTAAATGTACACAATTTTTGAGTATTCACAATGCATCGGTTACAATATACAGTGTTTCAATTTCAAGTTTATAGAAAAAGATCAGAATGTGGGTAATTTTGGTTAGATAATAAATTACGAGGTACAGAATTTTGAAGAAGACGTATCACAGTACTATCTTTAACTTATTAGTTAGTACAGATTGGAAATATTTTATTTTCAACATATTATTTTAAATTATATACTGAAATATTTACTTAAAATACTGTAATCATAGTAAATGCCATATCTATCACTTACTGCGAGTATTACTTATTTATAAAATAAATATTATAAGTACTTCTTATAGTACTTTCAATAGATATGTAAAACGTAATATTACTACAGGCAATATTAAATATTACAAATAAATATTTACAGTAATATCATTAATATGTTTATATTAAAATCTATAGTAAACTTTGAATATTTACTTTAGACAAATATATAATGAAGAAAAAAGGTACAGTAATGCAACTTTGAATATTAATGGGTGAATTAATGTGACACTGGTTCCCTTTTTGTTCGACGTCATACATATCAAGTAACTACACTGTAAATCAATTTTTACTCCATCTTAAATAGTTAACTATATGAATAAATAACTTCATCGTGGTTGTCATGTTATATAGTATGACACTTTACATTTTATGTGTGAATATCTCTATAAAACAAAATATACTATCAATACATTTTATTTTACATTTTTTATTCATTTTCTGGTATATAATTTTCAGTTAGAAGTTGTTTTCAGTTAGTCGTTGCTTCCTTCAATAGATCACTTAACAATAAGGGAATCGAACAAGCCTTTTCAAATGACACGTTATGTAATAAAACTGATTGTACATTGTAGCATACAATTTAATACGTCCTTTTCCAAGACTTGCAATTCTGTCTCTTCATGAAATATTCAATATTCTACCCAACCTTCCCCACATTCTGAATCGATAAATTCTTAAGAAAAAGCAAAAGAACCAAATAGCACACTGTACTTAACCCTTTGCTTTACTCTATTTCCTATCATCAGATTTGTATAATTCAAGTATCTTGCACATTGTTTTTTAAATTCTCGATTCTGTAAATTAAACTGTGAATTAAACCGAGAAAAATAAATTTCAGATATTAACCCTTCCGGTGCTCATTGAAATAGGATGATTGAACTTTTTATTTATTACAAACAGCAAAGACATTTTTTAATTCGATTATGTTGCTAATATTTACTGGAAGTAATATAATAATGTTAACTTCCTGGCTCCATACCATCTCTTTAACTCTTTGACCGCCTCTGTAAGACCGTTGAAAACTTCGTTTGGCAGTAATTATACTTTTCACAAATTCATAATGTCAAGTATCAAATAGAAGTATTTTTAATTATACAAATTATATTCTCATAATATGGGTGGCGTGGTATTTAACACTATGGCTACCATGTTGCAAGTACTAAAAATTACATTTGATAGCAATTTATAATATTATGATATCATAATGTAATATTTTGTCATTCCTATTATCTATAATTTCCAATATTTGATGGGAACATTTTTAACTAAACAAATGAAAGAATTCGTAATAATATAGGTTTCTAATAGAAATTCAGGTGTCACCCATATATGGGTGACATGGCAGTCAAGGTGTTAAAGAGTTAAGCACCAAAAGGGTTAACTATCTTTCATCCTGTCATTGCAAATGACTGAACGTTCAGAAGGCAAAGGGTTAAAGTCAGGCGGTTCCAAGGAACGCATCGTCGCACTCTAACGAATCGAATTCGTTTTTGCAGACTTCTATGGAGGAAGTGGCTCGAGGTGATCCAAAGGTGAACCAATCGTCGCTGTTACAGAAACTGTTGTCCGAGTGACTGCAGGCCAACGGTTTGCAGAGTAAAGGGATCTATGTAATATACGTTTGAAGCCAGAAACGTGGAGAACGAAGAATCAACAGCAACAGAATGCACATCGGATCACGATTGAAGTCCGCGAGGGCGCAAGAAAATCGATCCGCGTGTGCGTACGACGCAGAATATAACGACCCTATTATACGTAATGGATACTAATTGTATTATATGTAAAACGCCGCAGAAACACACATACACGTACATACACACACATACACACACGAAGTCAGTATTCAGACACGTATCACCAAATACAAAGATTGCGAGAGAAAAGAAATTTGGGCCCGCGGCGTAGTGCTCTCCGTGACGTCGGATCTGGGGGGGAGGGGGCTCCAACGACTCGATTTTTCAGGGACCGAAGAGCAGTGATTCTACAGCCAAAAAGGGGCTTTCTCGCACTCGTGACGAGTACGTACGGCGCGTTGATTTCATATTCTTGCTCGAAGGACCAAAAGTTTCCGCTTGTGCGCCGGGCGGATCTCGATCACCGTCGCGGCCCGATCGTTTCCGATTTACGAACGAAGGATTCGTAAGGCGAACGAAGTACGGCCGTTGGATCGAGATCGAACGATCAGTGGATCGGTATTCGCGTCTCGGTCGCAAAGGGGAAAGGGAGGAAATCAAAGAGGAAAAGGGTTGGGGCGCGGGGAGCACTTGACGCGTCTGTACGATGCCCGTTATTTTATATATATATATATAAATATATAAATATAAAGAGTAAAGGATTGATTGAAAGAAACGCCTTTCTCGGGGCATCCCAGCTTCGGACGATATTCGAGTATAAATATATATAAAATATAAATATATAAATATAAATATATATATATGAGAATATAAATATAAAAAAAAAAATATAAATATTAATACCGACACGATTGGACTGGCGGGCCGCATGTGTGGCCCCGATTGAAAAAGAGGGCCAGCCGCGCGCGTTTACCGTCAGGTATTGTATTTGGTATCACTGAAAGAAACTACGTAGGTACCTCAAAGGTATACTTTACTATACCACTGGCTGTTGAACATAGAACTATTTATAGGTTTAATTATATATTGTACACAAGAGAGGATGGTGAGAAAAGATGACGAAGAAGAAGAAGATGAGAAAAAAAAAAAATAAGAAAGAAGCAAATAGAGCACTATTTCACGTATTCTCTTAATTTAATGATCCTTTTTGACTATTACATTTATGAATAATATATTTGTGATTGTAAGAATCTGCAACCAAAATGTGACAAAGAATACTTGTTGTTGTTAATATGATTATAACTATTATTATTATTATTTTATTATTATTATTATTATTAATATTATTATTATAATTATTATTATTGACATCATCATTATCACTATTACCAATATTCTTGTTGCAATTACTATATTATTATAATATTAAGGATTATTATTATTATTATTATTATTATTATTATTATTATTATTATTATTTTATTAATATTATTGTAATAATAATTATTATTATATCGATATTGATATTATTGAACACTTGGAATATGCATATTTCTATTCAATAGTAAGAGTACCTTTATATACATATATATATACATATATTGTATAAAAATGTATATGTGTATACATGTGTATGGGGATTTATATAACGCGTTATATATAACTAATTTTATCCGATTATTTATATATAATCGGTATATAAATTTACGGTATATTTATGTATGTATACGTGTGAAGATGAAAAGGATAACATAAAAAAAAAAAAAGAAGAAAATAATGGAGATCGATCCTTCTATTTTGCATAGCTCGGTAATTCTCCTTTGAGTCTTTAGAAGTGCACATTAAGAAAACAAAAAAAAAAAAGATGAAATTACTTCTCGAACATCCGTTGTTGCATTGAATCGAATCGTGGCGAGGGAAGAACAAAAGGAAGAAAAAATTGATATATATATATATATATAAAACGAAGTGGAACGAATCGAGAGAACGAGCGAGCGAGCGAGCGAGAGAGAGAGAGAGAGAGAGAAAGAGAGAGAGAGAGAGAGAAGTTGGGAGGAAAAAAACACAAAAAAAAATGATGGAAAAAAAAATACGTCTAATTCACGTTTATTCGTATATATGTATATACACACGCCGCGCGATACAAAAATGAAAAAATCGGCGTGTATATATGTATATTATTTACATGCATATGAAAGAAATCTCACGCAAGTGTCTTATTTTTCCAGGATGTTCAACCGATGATTATTAAAAACGAAAGAAAGATTAAAAAATGTGAGTAAAAAGATTTAAGAGAAAAAAAAGAAGAAAAAATGAAGTATGATGATAAAAAAAAAAAGAAAAAATGATGGAAGAAAAAGTTGGAAGAAATTGCCACGAGGTAGACACGCTTCTTCGTGATCGACGATTTTGGGAAGCGGGGTATTCGGTCACTTCCGTCGCGAACGGACATCCTCCCGTGACAGAACGCGTTCAACTTTGTTTCCTTCTTTTTTTATTAATAGCGTAGTTTTATTATTTTTTTTTTTTTAACGCGTTATTGTTTTTATACCTAAATTGCACGTGGATTGCACGGTGATTGACGATGGAATTTTATATCATTCTCCCCGGTGTTCTTTTTATTTCTATTCTTTTTTTGTCTTTCCCTATGTATATATATACGTAGTTCTTTTTTTTTTTGTTGCACGTGAACGTGTTTGTTTAAAAAAACATAAAAACAAAAAAAAAACGGGGAGAGATCGTGTAATAAAAGATCTTTTCAAACGAGCGAACGAAAGAGTTCGTTTTTTCTTTTTGCTTGTTATTAGTATGACTTTTTTTTTTAATGAGTTGCAATTTTACGAGCGTTTTAGTGATTAATGGATCTTATTAACGAGAAACGTTGTCGACGTTCTTAAGGATACCGTTTTGTTTAGGTCATAAGAATTCGGGGATCGATGCGACTAATTATAAATCGGGAGAGACACGGAGGTAGCCCGGGTGGTAAGAGACGTACACATACGTACCAACGATGAACGAAAGCGAAAGAATGATGTAGAAGTATATATATATATATATATAAAGTATATGTATATGAATAAAAAAAGAAAAAAGGATGATCATGTAACGCTGAAAGATGATATTTTCTGGCGAGGTTACACGATTGGCGGCATTACTGTGATGACACTGGCCTGCTCATCTCTGTTGCACTTTCTTCCAATTATTCGAACAGTTACAAAGTTTTTGCGTAAATACTAAACTAATTAAGAAAGAAATGATACAAAAACCCTGTAAAACACATTCGTGAGGTACTCTGAATATGTACACGTGCATACATAGACATGTATACTCGTTTCGTTAGTCGTGCGTCGCCGTTCACACAGTGACGTAATGTGTATGTGTGTGTGGCGGGCACGCGCGCCCACGTACGTGTGTATGTATGCCCGCGCGTGGTGTGTATGCGAAATCGTACGAATGTTTGTGCATATGTGTGTGTGTGTGTGTGTGTGTGCTTACGCGTGCGTGCACTAAAAGTACGAATGGTTTCACGGTGTGCGTGCGGCTCCGAGTGTATTTTTTTCTCTTTGTGCGTGCGTGCGCTCGTAGGCACGCTTGTACGCGTGTGTGCGTAGTGAATTTACGTCATATAGATAGATCATATGTGCTTTCTAATGATGAATAATTTTATAAATATAAATATAATATCGATCTCTCTCGTGTACGTTTATTTTGGAGCGGGCGGCGTCCCACTTTAAGATCTTTTTATTAAATCGATTTTATTTCAGTCTTCATTTTATTTTCCTTCGAATATTAATACGTTGAGGTGCATCCAATTTTGCCCTTTACTAGAATTATGTGCTGTCTTAAAACACTACGTTTTTTCCCTTTAATCTTAATACGATAAATATAATTTATATGATAATAATTTTAATATAAAAGTAATTGGATAAACTGATAAATTTATGATACGACGGGCATATAAGTTCCCGGTAATTTCTGGAATTTGACCAGTATGTATTTTAAAAACAATTAGTAATACTCTAAGTATGTAACGCGCTACGATCAACTGTTGATTCATGTGCAACGTCCGTCTGCATGCCCCTTAAGAATGGTGACCAAATATACACCGGAGCAGTTCGTCAGGGGCATGCCCCTTGGAAATGGTGACCAGGGTAACAAACAAGTACGGCTGTACTACGGTTACTAGGAGCAACTTCCAAATTTCGGAAACCGGATTCCCCGCGTCACGTACACTTCTTTAAAATACGCTTTCGGTAATTCCTGAAATTTGGCGTCTCTAGAATTCTAGGTAGTGATAGGAAAAATACCTCCTGGCACATCCTATTCTCCCGATACAATTTCGAGATTTCTACCACTTTTGATTGAAAATTTCAACAATTTAAACTTTGTAAACACTGATGGTAAATGAAAGAAATAATGGTTAAATGTCCTGGAATGTAGTGATAAAAAATGCTCTAAACCGAATGAATGCAAGCTTATTTCTTGCAAATGATTATGTAGACGGTGTTTTTAGACACGCCTTTTAACTTTAAGTATCAATAATTTATCAATAATTGTGAAAATAACATTTTTCTCATTTTGATACGAGATGGACAACAGCTGCGTCATGTTGAAAATGACAATAGTTCCGCGGTCCATTAGCTCGCAGAACTATTGCCGAAAACAGAGCCGCCATGTTGGAAATGACAATATTTCTGCGATCCACCAGCTGGTAGAACTATTGTCATTTCCAACATGGCGGCGCTGTTTTCGATCTATTATAAAAATTAGAAAATTGTTATTTTCACAATTATTGATAAATTATTGATACTTAAAGTTAAAAGGCATGTCTAAAAACACCGTCTGCATAATCATTTGCAAGAAATAAGCTTGCATTCATTCGGTTTAGAGCATTTTTTATCACTACATTTCAGGGCTTTTATTTATTATTTTCTTGTATTTTCGCGATTGTTAACTATTTAGAAACATTCTTGGTACTAAAAAGCTGCATTTATTCAATAAACTACATGATTTATACATTCAACTTTACAATAGTTATTATATTATTTATAACTAACGTTTACAATTGTAATTTTGCGAGATTCCTGTGGAGGGAGTGGGAGGTCCGATCGGCGGACTAGTGTTCACTCTCTCGCACATTGGTGTTATGCGCAGGCGCGAGTTTGGCGTAGAGGGAGTGAGAGACTAGATGCTCGATGCTCTCACTCGCACATTGAGGGAGTGAGAGGTGAGATCGGCGGACTAGTGTTCACTCTCTCGCACATTGAGGGAGTGAGAGGTGAGATCGGCGGACTAGTGTTCACTCTCTCGCACATTGAGGGAGTGAGAGGTGAGATCGGCGGACTAGTGTTCACTCTCTCGCACATTGTGGGAGTGAGAGGTCCGAATGGCGGACTGGTGTTCACTCTCTCGCACATTGTGGGAGTGAGAGGTCCGAATGGCGGACTGGTGTTCACTCTCTCGCACATTGGTGTTGTGCGCAGGCGCGAGTTTAGCGTAGAGGGAGTGAGAGACTAGATGCTCGGTGCTCTCACTCGCACATTGAAGGAGTGAGAGGTGAGATCGGCGGACGAATGTTCTCTCCCTCTTACGCATTAGCATACTGCGTTGGCTTGGTGCGAGTGACAGGGGTGACGCTCTCGCGGAGTCTTTTAATCGTTGCGTTACAATAATTAATAGTATGAGTTATTTGAGGTTCAGACTATTGTAGATCGGTTTTTCGTGTTCGAAAATGTAAAATTCGATACCAGATTGTAGACGGTGTTTTTAGACATGACTTTTATCTTCAAGTATCAATAATTTCTCAATAATTGTGAAAATAACATTTTTCTCATTTTGATACGAGATGGACAACAGCTGCGTCATGTTGAAAATGACAATAGTTCCGCGGTCCATTAGCTCGCAGAACTATTGCCGAAAACAGAGCCGCCATGTTGGAAATGACAATAGTTCCGCGGTCCATCAGCTCGTAGAACTATTGTCGCGGAAGGAGTGAGAGGTCCGACACGCGGACTAGTGTTCTCTCCCTCGCACATTGAGGGAGTGAGAGGTCCGACACGCGGACTAGTGTTCTCTCCCTCGCACATTGAGGGAGTGAGAGGTCCGACACGCGGACTAGTGTTCACTCTCTCGCACATTGAGAGAGTGAAAGGTCCGAATTGGCGGACTAGTGTTCACTCTCTCGCACATTGTGGGAGTGAGAGGTCCGAATGGCGGACTAGTGTTCACTCTCTCGCACATTGTGGGAGTGAGAGGTCCGAATGGCGGACTAGTGTTCACTCTCTCGCACATTGTGGGAGTGAGAGGTCCCAATGGCGCACGAGTGTTCTCTCCCTCTTGCGCATTAGCGTACTGTGTAGGCTTGGAGCGAGTGAGAGGGGTGACGCTTTCGCGGAGTCTTTCCTCTCGCTGGTGCATCGGCGTACCTGGCGCAGGCTGTGATGTATAATTTTTAATCGTTGCGTTACAATAATTAATAGTATGAGTTATTCGAGGTTCAGACTATTGTAGATCGGTTTTTCGTGTTCGAAAATGTAAAATTTGATACCAAATTAGCCAGTGCTTCTACGTTTTCTATTATTCATTAATGGTCGGGTAGTTACGTTCATCCCTTTTGTGTGAGGTTATGACTAAGCCCCTGTAATTTTATGTACAAGCTGCCTTAGTTTAATGATACATGACTAGAGAAATACAATTTTGCAAACTCGAGATCATTGGTTTCTGAGTCTAGTTTCATGTTACCAGTAAACAATGGGAAGGATTTATCTACTGAGAGTAAACATAATCCATCAAATTCAAATCTGATTGAAAATGATCACTTTTGTCCTATCGTATGTAAGTATAAAGTATTATAATTTTATTCAAGTAGTTAATAATAACGTATTTTGCTGTGTTGCAGATTAGAAGATGTATTTGTTATACATTTCTACGCCACATAAGCTGCACATTAACATCATCAAATCAACGAGAAACTTTCTGGCAGTTTCACAGATATCAGTGTTCGATAATTTTTGGAATTGGACACTACTAAAATTTCAAGAAATGGCACGAAGAATACCTCCTGGCACATCATATTCTCCTGATACAAAGTTCTTATGTCAAGATTCTGATTTTAGGAGTGGGAAATTTTTGGAATCCATTTTGCAAGGTATGTTAAATAAATACATTTATATCACACTTTGTTTGTTTATTTTTATCTTTCTTTCTACATTATTTTAATACTTAATATATAATTTGTATAATTTATACTATTTACAAAGTACGTACTATCTCTACAGACACTGACTAATAAAAGTAAAAATTATAAACTATTATAGCAAAATTCTATATAGAGAAGTATAGCGGTACTATTATTCTTCTGATACATTTTTAGAAATTCTGGAACTTGGTTTCGCAAAAGGGGATCCCAGAAATTCCTGGAATTCGACGTCACTAAAATTCTGGGAAGTGGCACGAACAATACCTCCTGGCACATCATGTTCTCCTGATACAAATCTGCAAACTTGAGATCCTTGGTTTCTGAGTCCAATTTCATTTTACCAATAAACAATGGAAAGAATTTATCTACGGAGAGTAAACTGTTCTTCAATAGTTATACTGAATATGTAAATACATATTTAATTGTAGAATGTATTTATTTTATAAGAATATTGTAATGCGCTTAAGCTATATGTTAAATAATTATAAAAATATGTTGTATGTAAAAATACTGATATGTAAGTTTTACAATTTGTAACTATAAGTGCGTTGAAGTTAAGAATGTAATATTTAAGTTAGTTTTATAATTAGTAGTTATAAGTGCGATAGAATTAACAATGTAACATTTATGTAACATGTTTAATTGAAAGAATTTTCAATAAACATATAATTAAACTAAAGCAATTGTTTATTCATTTATAAATCTAACTTCCCTTATCCAATCCTTAAAAAATTTCACTTAAAAAGCCAGAAATAGTGTAAAGAAACATTGCACAGAAGTTTCGAAACACAAAAGTAGAACAAAAACCGAAAAATATCGTTAAGATACAGAAAAGAGTAAAATTCGTTATAAACGGTTCCCGAAAATTCCTGGAATTCGACGTCATTAAAATTCTGGGAAGTGGCACGAAGAATACCTCCTGGCACATCATATTCTCCTGATACATTTCTCAAAATCGGGAATTTGGTTTCGATAAAGGTGAATGTACAGGGTGTCCAACTTAAGTGATTACAGCATGATATTTCGGAAGGAGTTGTAGTTATTAAAAATATTTTCCTACGAAAGTTGCTTGACAAAATGGGGTGCATCATGCGGTAATAAGCATTTTCCTCTGAGTGGGGTAATAGACGAGATCTGAAGGTCAATGTAGTTTTTTTAAATGAGATGCTATAGTTTTCTCTTCAGAATCTGACAGCGGGCACCGAGACGAATTCAACGGTGTGCCACATGATGGTATTCGGAGTTCGATAAAGTCTAAATCTGGAACTTGGTTTCGCAAAGGGGTTCCCGAAAATTCCTGGAATTCGACGTCACTAAAATTCCAAGAAGTGGCACGAAGAATACCTCCTGGCACATCATATTCTCCTGATACATTTCTCAAAATCGGGAATTTGGTTTCGATAAAGGTGAATGTACAGGGTGTCCAACTTAAGTGATTACAGCATGATATTTCGGAAGGAGTTGTAGTTATTAAAAATATTTTCCTACGAAAGTTGCTTGACAAAATGGGGTGCATCATGCGGTAATAAGCATTTTCCTCTGAGTGGGGTAGTAGACGAGATCTGAAGGTCAATGTAGTTTTTTTAAATGAGATGCTATAGTTTTCTCTTCAGCATGTAACAGCGGGCATCGAGACGAATTCAACGGTGTGCCACATGATGGTATTCGGAGTTCGATAAAGTCTAAATCTGGAACTTGGTTTCGCAAAGGGGTTCCCGAAAATTCCTGGAATTCGACGTCACTAAAATTCCAAGAAGTGGCACGAAGAATACCTCCTGGCACATCATGTTCTCCTGATACAAAATTTCAATTTCAATATTCAGATTTTAGGAGTGGAAAATTTTTGGAATCCGATTTGGAAGATATGTTAAATAAATACATTCTTATTACATTTTATTTGTTTAGTTTTATCTTTCCTTTTACATTACTTTAATACTTAATACATCATTGTTATAATTTACACTATTAACAAAGTACGTACTATTACTGACATTGACTAATAGAAGCAAAAATAATAAACTATTATAGCAATATTCTAAGATAGCAATATTCTAAGATATTTCGGAAGTGGTTGCAGTTATTAAAAATATGTTCCTACGAAAGTTGCTTGACAAAATGGGGTGCATCATGCGGTGATAAGCATTTTCCTCTGAGTGGGGTAATAGACGAGATCTGAAGGTCAATGTAGTTTTTTTAAATGAGATGCTATAGTTTTCTCTTCAGAATCTGACAGCGGGCACCGAGACGAATTCAACGGTGTGCCACATGATGGTATTCGGAGTTCGATAAAGTCTAAATCTGGAACTTGGTTTCGCAAAGGGGTTCCCGAAAATTCCTGGAATTCGACGTCACTAAAATTCCAAGAAGTGGCACGAAGAATACCTCCTGGCACATCATATTCTCCTGATACATTTCTCAAAATCGGGAATTTGGTTTCGATAAAGGTGAATGTACAGGGTGTCCAACTTAAGTGATTACAGCATGATATTTCGGAAGGAGTTGTAGTTATTAAAAATATTTTCCTACGAAAGTTGCTTGACAAAATGGGGTGCATCATGCGGTAATAAGCATTTTCCTCTGAGTGGGGTAATAGACGAGATCTGAAGGTCAATGTAGTTTTTTTAAATGAGATGCTATAGTTTTCTCTTCAGGATCTGACAGCGGACATCGAGACGAATTCAACGGTGTGCCACATGATGGTATTCGGAGTTCGATAAAGTCTAAATCTGGAACTTGGTTTCGCAAAGGGGTTCCCGAAAATTCCTGGAATTCGACGTCACTAAAATTCCAAGAAGTGGCACGAAGAATACCTCCTGGCACATCATGTTCTCCTGATACAAAATTTCAATTTCAATATTCAGATTTTAGGAGTGGAAAATTTTTGGAATCCGATTTGGAAGATATGTTAAATAAATACATTCTTATTACATTTTATTTGTTTAGTTTTATCTTTCCTTTTACATTACTTTAATACTTAATACATCATTGTTATAATTTACACTATTAACAAAGTACGTACTATTACTGACATTGACTAATAGAAGCAAAAATAATAAACTATTATAGCAATATTCTAAGATAGCAATATTCTAAGATATTTCGGAAGTGGTTGCAGTTATTAAAAATATGTTCCTACGAAAGTTGCTTGACAAAATGGGGTGCATCATGCGGTAATAAGCATTTTCCTCTGAGTGGGGTAATAGACGAGATCTGAAGGTCAATGTAGTTTTTTTAAATGAGATGCTATAGTTTTCTCTTCAGAATCTGACAGCGGGCACCGAGACGAATTCAACGGTGTGCCACATGATGGTATTCGGAGTTCGATAAAGTCTAAATCTGGAACTTGGTTTCGCAAAGGGGTTCCCGAAAATTCCTGGAATTCGACGTCACTAAAATTCCAAGAAGTGGCACGAAGAATACCTCCTGGCACATCATGTTCTCCTGATACAAAATTTCAATTTCAATATTCAGATTTTAGGAGTGGAAAATTTTTGGAATCCGATTTGGAAGATATGTTAAATAAATACATTCTTATTACATTTTATTTGTTTAGTTTTATCTTTCCTTTTACATTACTTTAATACTTAATACATCATTGTTATAATTTACACTATTAACAAAGTACGTACTATTACTGACATTGACTAATAGAAGCAAAAATAATAAACTATTATAGCAATATTCTAAGATAGCAATATTCTAAGATATTTCGGAAGTGGTTGCAGTTATTAAAAATATGTTCCTACGAAAGTTGCTTGACAAAATGGGGTGCATCATGCGGTGATAAGCATTTTCCTCTGAGTGGGGTAATAGACGAGATCTGAAGGTCAATGTAGTTTTTTTAAATGAGATGCTATAGTTTTCTATTCAGAATCTGACAGCGGGCACCGAGACGAATTCAACGGTGTGCCACATGATGGTATTCGGAGTTCGATAAAGTCTAAATCTGGAACTTGGTTTCGCAAAGGGGTTCCCGAAAATTCCTGGAATTCGACGTCACTAAAATTCCAAGAAGTGGCACGAAGAATACCTCCTGGCACATCATATTCTCCTGATACAAAATTTCAATTTCAATATTCAGATTTTAGGAGTGGAAAATTTTTGGAATCCGATTTGGAAGATATGTTAAATAAATACATTCTTATTACATTTTATTTGTTTATTTTTATCTTTCCTTTTACATTACTTTAATACTTAATACATCATTGTTATAATTTACACCATTAACAAAGTACGTACTATTACTGACATTGACTAATAGAAGCAAAAATAATAAACTATTATAGCAATATTCTAAGATAGCAATATTCTAAGATATTTCGGAAGTGGTTGCAGTTATTAAAAATATGTTCCTACGAAAGTTGCTTGACAAAATGGGGTGCATCATGCGGTGATAAGCATTTTCCTCTGAGTGGGGTAATAGACGAGATCTGAAGGTCAATGTAGTTTTTTTAAATGAGATGCTATAGTTTTCTCTTCAGAATCTGACAGCGGGCACCGAGACGAATTCAACGGTGTGCCACATGATGGTATTCGGAGTTCGATAAAGTCTAAATCTGGAACTTGTTTTCGCAAAGGGGTTCCCGAAAATTCCTGGAATTCGACGTCACTAAAATTCCAAGAAGTGGCACGAAGAATACCTCCTGGCACATCATATTCTCCTGATACATTTCTCAAAATCGGGAATTTGGTTTCGATAAAGGTGAATGTACAGGGTGTCCAACTTAAGTGATTACAGCATGATATTTCGGAAGGAGTTGTAGTTATTAAAAATATGTTCCTACGAAAGTTGCTTGACAAAATGGGGTGCATCATGCGGTAATAAGCATTTTCCTCTGAGTGGGGTAATAGACGAGATCTGAAGGTCAATGTAGTTTTTTTGAATAAGATGCTATAGCTTTCTCTCCAGAATCTAATAGCGGGCACCGAGACAAATTCAACGGTGTGCTACATGATGGTATTCGGAGTTCGATAAAGTCTAAATCTGGAACTTGGTTTCGCAAAGGGGTTCCCGAAAATTCCTGGAATTCGACGTCACTAAAATTACAAGAAGTGGCACGAAGAATACCTCCTGGCACATCATATTCTCCTGATACATTTCTCAAAATCGGGAATTTGGTTTCGATAAAGGTGAATGTACAGGGTGTCCAACTTAAGTGATTACAGCATGATATTTCGGAAGGAGTTGTAGTTATTAAAAATATGTTCCTACGAAAGTTGCTTGACAAAATGGGGTGCATCATGCGGTAATAAGCATTTTCCTCTGAGTGGGGTAATAGACGAGATCTGAAGGTCAATGTATTTTTTTAAATGAGATGCTATAGTTTTCTCTTCAGAATCTAACAGCGGGCATCGAGACGAGTTCAACGGTGTGCGACATGATGGTATTCGGAGTTCGATAAAGTCTAAATCTGGAACTTGGTTTCGCAAAGGGGTTCCCGAAAATTCCTGGAATTCGACGTCACTAAAATTCCAAGAATTGGCACGAAGAATACCTCCTGGCACATCATATTCTCCTGATACATTTCTCAAAATCGGGAATTTGATTTTGATAAAGGTGAATGTACAGGGTGTCCAACTTAAGTGATTACAGCAAGATATTTCGGAAGGAGTTGTAGTTATTAAAAATATTTTCCTACGAAAGTTGCTTGACAAAATGGGGTGCATCATGCGGTAATAAGCATTTTCCTCTGAGTGGGGTAATAGACGAGATCTGAAGGTCAATGTAGTTTTTTTAAATGAGATGCTATAGTTTTCTCTTCAGAATCTGACAGCGGGCATCGAGACGAATTCAACGGTGTGCCACATGATGGTATTCGGAGTTCGATAAAGTCTAAATCTGGAACTTGGTTTCGCAAAGGGGTTCCCGAAAATTCCTGGAATTCGACGTCACTAAAATTCCAAGAAGTGGCACGAAGAATACCTCCTGGCACATCATGTTCTCCTGATACAAAATTTCAATTTCAATATTCAGATTTTAGGAGTGGAAAATTTTTGGAATCCGATTTGGAAGATATGTTAAATAAATACATTCTTATTACATTTTATTTGTTTAGTTTTATCTTTCCTTTTACATTAGTTTAATAATTAATACATCATTGTTATAATTTACACTATTAACAAAGTACGTACTATTACTGACATTGACTAATAGAAGCAAAAATAATAAACTATTATAGCAATATTCTAAGATAGCAATATTCTAAGATATTTCGGAAGTGGTTGCAGTTATTAAAAATATGTTCCTACGAAAGTTGCTTGACAAAATGGGGTGCATCATGCGGTAATAAGCATTTTCCTCTGAGTGGGGTAATAGACGAGATCTGAAGGTCAATGTAGTTTTTTTAAATGAGATGCTATAGTTTTCTCTTCAGAATCTGACAGCGGGCACCGAGACGAATTCAACGGTGTGCCACATGATGGTATTCGGAGTTCGATAAAGTCTAAATCTGGAACTTGGTTTCGCAAAGGGGTTCCCGAAAATTCCTGGAATTCGACGTCACTAAAATTCCAAGAAGTGGCACGAAGAATACCTCCTGGCACATCATATTCTCCTGATACATTTCTCAAAATCGGGAATTTGGTTTCGATAAAGGTGAATGTACAGGGTGTCCAACTTAAGTGATTACAGCATGATATTTCGGAAGGAGTTGTAGTTATTAAAAATATTTTCCTACGAAAGTTGCTTGACAAAATGGGGTGCATCATGCGGTAATAAGCATTTTCCTCTGAGTGGGGTAATAGACGAGATCTGAAGGTCAATGTAGTTTTTTTAAATGAGATGCTATAGTTTTCTCTTCAGAATCTGACAGAGGACATCGAGACGAATTCAACGGTGTGCCACATGATGGTATTCGGAGTTCGATAAAGTCTAAATCTGGAACTTGGTTTCGCAAAAGGGTTCCCGAAAATTCCTGGAATTCGACGTCACTAAAATTCCAAGAAGTGGCACGAAGAATACCTCCTGGCACATCATGTTCTCCTGATACAAAATTTCAATTTCAATATTCAGATTTTAGGAGTGGAAAATTTTTGGAATCCGATTTGGAAGATATGTTAAATAAATACATTCTTATTACATTTTATTTGTTTAGTTTTATCTTTCCTTTTACATTACTTCAATACTTAATACATCATTGTTATAATTTACACTATTAACAAAGTACGTACTATTACTGACATTGACTAATAGAAGCAAAAATAATAAACTATTATAGCAATATTCTAAGATAGCAATATTCTAAGATATTTCGGAAGTGGTTGCAGTTATTAAAAATATGTTCCTACGAAAGTTGCTTGACAAAATGGGATGCATCATGCGGTGATAAGCATTTTCCTCTGAGTGGGGTAACAGACGAGATCTGAAGGTCAATGTGGTTTTTTTAAATGAGATGGTATAGTTTTCTCTTCAGAATCTGACAGCGGGCACCGAGACGAATTCAACGGTGTGCCACATGATGGTATTCGGAGTTCGATAAAGTCTAAATCTGGAACTTGGTTTCGCAAAGGGGTTCCCGAAAATTCCTGGAATTCGACGTCACTAAAATTCCAAGAAGTGGCACGAAGAATACCTCCTGGCACATCATGTTCTCCTGATACAAAATTTCAATTTCAATATTCAGATTTTAGGAGTGGAAAATTTTTGGAATCCGATTTGGAAGATATGTTAAATAAATACATTCTTATTACATTTTATTTGTTTAGTTTTATCTTTCCTTTTACATTACTTTAATGCTTAATACATCATTGTTATAATTTACACTATTAACAAAGTACGTACTATTACTGACATTGACTAATAGAAGCAAAAATAATAAACTATTATAGCAATATTCTAAGATAGCAATATTCTAAGATATTTCGGAAGTGGTTGCAGTTATTGAAAATATGTTCCTACGAAAGTTGCTTGACAAAATGGGGTGCATCATGCGGTGATAAGCATTTTCCTCTGAGTGGGGTAATAGACGAGATCTGAAGGTCAATGTAGTTTTTTTAAATGAGATGCTATAGTTTTCTCTTCAGAATCTGACAGCGGGCACCGAGACGAATTCAACGGTGTGCCACATGATGGTATTCGGAGTTCGATAAAGTCTAAATCTGGAACTTGGTTTCGCAAAGGGGTTCCCGAAAATTCCTGGAATTCGACGTCACTAAAATTCCAAGAAGTGGCACGAAGAATACCTCCTGGCACATCATATTCTCCTGATACATTTCTCAAAATCGGGAATTTGGTTTCGATAAAGGTGAATGTACAGGGTGTCCAACTTAAGTGATTACAGCATGATATTTCGGAAGGAGTTGTAGTTATTAAAAATATGTTCCTACGAAAGTTGCTTGACAAAATGGGGTGCATCATGCGGTAATAAGCATTTTCCTCTGAGTGGGGTAATAGACGAGATCTGAAGGTCAATGTAGTTTTTTTAAATGAGATGCTATAGGTTTCTCTTCAGAATCTGACAGCGGACACCGAGATGAATTCAACGGTGTGCCACATGATGGTATTCGGAGTTCGATAAAGTCTAAATCTGGAACTTGGTTTCGCAAAAGGGGTTCCCGAAAATTCCTGGAATTCGACGTCACTAAAATTCCAAGAAGTGGCACGAAGAATACCTCCTGGCACATCATGTTCTCCTGATACAAAATTTCAATTTCAATATTCAGATTTTAGGAGTGGAAAATTTTTGGAATCCGATTTGGAAGATATGTTAAATAAATACATTCTTATTACATTTTATTTGTTTAGTTTTATCTTTCCTTTTACATTACTTTAATACTTAATACATCATTGTTATAATTTACACTATTAACAAAGTACGTACTATTACTGACATTGACTAATAGAAGCAAAAATAATAAACTATTATAGCAATATTCTAAGATAGCAATATTCTAAGATATTTCGGAAGTGGTTGCAGTTATTAAAAATATGTTCCTACGAAAGTTGCTTGACAAAATGGGGTGCATCATGCGGTGATAAGCATTTTCCTCTGAGTGGGGTAATAGACGAGATCTGAAGGTCAATGTAGTTTTTTTAAATGAGATGCTATAGTTTTCTCTTCAGAATCTGACAGCGGGCACCGAGACGAATTCAACGGTGTGCCACATGATGGTATTCGGAGTTCGATAAAGTCTAAATCTGGAACTTGGTTTCGCAAAGGGGTTCCCGAAAATTCCTGGAATTCGACGTCACTAAAATTCCAAGAAGTGGCACGAAGAATACCTCCTGGCACATCATATTCTCCTGATACATTTCTCAAAATCGGGAATTTGGTTTCGATAAAGGTGAATGTACAGGGTGTCCAACTTAAGTGATTACAGCATGATATTTCGGAAGGAGTTGTAGTTATTAAAAATATGTTCCTACAAAAGTTGCTTGACAAAATGGGGTGCATCATGCGGTAATAAGCATTTTCCTCTGAGTGGGGTAATAGACGAGATCTGAAGGTCAATGTAGTTTTTTTAAATGAGATGCTATAGGTTTCTCTTCAGAATCTGACAGCGGACATCGAGACGAATTCAACGGTGTGCCACATGATGGTATTCGGAGTTCGATAAAGTCTAAATATGGAACTTGTTTTCGCAAAGGGGTTCCCGAAAATTCCTGGAATTCGACGTCACTAAAATTCCAAGAAGTGGCACGAAGAATACCTCCTGGCACATCATATTCTCCTGATACATTTCTCAAAATCGGGAATTTGGTTTCGATAAAGGTGAATGTACAGGGTGTCCAACTTAAGTGATTACAGCATGATATTTCGGAAGGAGTTGTAGTTATTAAAAATATTTTCCTACGAAAGTTGCTTGACAAAATGGGGTGCATCGTGCGGTAATAATTATTTTCTTCTGGGTGGGGTAATAGACGAGACCTGAAGGTCAATGTAGTTTTTTTAAATGATATGCTATAGGTTTCTCTTCAGAATCTGACAGCGGACATCGAGACGAATTCAACGGTGTGCCACATGATGGTATTCGGAGTTCGATAAAGTCTAAATCTGGAACTTGGTTTCGCAAAAGGGGTTCCCGAAAATTCCTGGAATTCGACGTCACTAAAATTCCGGGAAGTGGCACGAAGAATACCTCCTGGCACATCATGTTCTCCTGATACAAAATTTCAATTTCAATATTCAGATTTTAGGAGTGGAAAATTTTTGGAATCCGATTTAGAAGATATGTTAAATAAATACATTCTTATTACATTTTATTTGTTTAGTTTTATCTTTCCTTTTACATTACTTTAATACTTAATACATCATTGTTATAATTTACACTATTAACAAAGTACGTACTATTACTGACATTGACTAATAGAAGCAAAAATAATAAACTATTATAGCAATATTCTAAGATAGCAATATTCTAAGATATTTCGGAAGTGGTTGCAGTTATTAAAAATATGTTCCTACGAAAGTTGCTTGACAAAATGGGGTGCATCATGCGGTGATAAGCATTTTCCTCTGAGTGGGGTAATAGACGAGATCTGAAGGTCAATGTAGTTTTTTTAAATGAGATGCTATAGTTTTCTCTTCAGAATCTGACAGCGGGCACCGAGACGAATTCAACGGTGTGCCACATGATGGTATTCGGAGTTCGATAAAGTCTAAATCTGGAACTTGTTTTCGCAAAGGGGTTCCCGAAAATTCCTGGAATTCGACGTCACTAAAATTCCAAGAAGTGGCACGAAGAATACCTCCTGGCACATCATATTCTCCTGATACATTTCTCAAAATCGGGAATTTGGTTTCGATAAAGGTGAATGTACAGGGTGTCCAACTTAAGTGATTACAGCATGATATTTCGGAAGGAGTTGTAGTTATTAAAAATATTTTCCTACGATAGTTGCTTGACAAAATGGGGTGCATCATGCGGTAATAAGCATTTTCCTCTGAGTGGGGTAATAGACGAGATCTGAAGGTCAATGTAGTTTTTTTAAATGAGATGCTATAGGTTTCTCTTCAGAATCTGACAGCGGACATCGAGACGAATTCAACGGTGTGCCACATGATGGTATTCGGAGTTCGATAAAGTCTAAATCTGGAACTTGTTTTCGCAAAGGGGTTCCCGAAAATTCCTGGAATTCGACGTCACTAAAATTCCAAGAAGTGGCACGAAGAATACCTCCTGGCACATCATATTCTCCTGATACATTTCTCAAAATCGGGAATTTGGTTTCGATAAAGGTGAATGTACAGGGTGTCCAACTTAAGTGATTACAGCATGATATTTCGGAAGGAGTTGTAGTTATTAAAAATATTTTCCTACGAAAGTTGCTTGACAAAATGGGGTGCATCATGCGGTAATAAGCATTTTCCTCTGAGTGGGGTAATAGACGAGATCTGAAGGTCAATGTAGTTTTTTTAAATGATATGCTATAGGTTTCTCTTCAGAATCTGACAGCGGACATCGAGACGAATTCAACGGTGTGCCACATGATGGTATTCGGAGTTCGATAAAGTCTAAATCTGGAACTTGGTTTCGCAAAAGGGGTTCCCGAAAATTCCTGGAATTCGACGTCACTAAAATTCCAAGAAGTGGCACGAAGAATACCTCCTGGCACATCATGTTCTCCTGATACAAAATTTCAATTTCAATATTCAGATTTTAGGAGTGGAAAATTTTTGGAATCCGATTTGGAAGATATGTTAAATAAATACATTCTTATTACATTTTATTTGTTTAGTTTTATCTTTCCTTTTACATTACTTAAATACTTAATACATCATTGTTATAATTTACACTATTAACAAAGTACGTACTATTACTGACATTGACTAATAGAAGCAAAAATAATAAACTATTATAGCAATATTCTAAGATAGCAATATTCTAAGATATTTCGGAAGTGGTTGCAGTTATTAAAAATATGTTCCTACGAAAGTTGCTTGACAAAATGGGGTGCATCATGCGGTAATAAGCATTTTCCTCTGAGTGGGGTAATAGACGAGATCTGAAGGTCAATGTAGTTTTTTTAAATGAGATGCTATAGTTTTCTCTTCAGAATCTGACAGCGGGCACCGAGACGAATTCAACGGTGTGCCACATGATGGTATTCGGAGTTCGATAAAGTCTAAATCTGGAACTTGGTTTCGCAAAGGGGTTCCCGAAAATTCCTGGAATTCGACGTCACTAAAATTCCAAGAAGTGGCACGAAGAATACCTCCTGGCACATCATATTCTCCTGATACATTTCTCAAAATCGGGAATTTGGTTTCGATAAAGGTGAATGTACAGGGTGTCCAACTTAAGTGATTACAGCATGATATTTCGGAAGTGGTTGCAGTTATTAAAAATATGTTCCTACGAAAGTTGCTTGACAAAATGGGGTGCATCATGCGGTAATAAGCATTTTCCTCTGAGTGGGGTAATAGACGAGATCTGAAGGTCAATGTAGTTTTTTTAAATGAGATGCTATAGCTTTCTCTCCAGAATCCAACAGCGGGCACCGAGACGAATTCAACGGTGTGCCACATGATGGTATTCGGAGTTCGATAAAGTCTAAATCTGGAACTTGGTTTCGCAAAAGGGGTTCCCGAAAATTCCTGGAATTCGACGTCACTAAAATTCCGGGAAGTGGCACGGAGAATACCTCCTGGCGCATCATGTTCTCCTAATACAAAATTTCGATTTCAATATTCAGATTTTAGGAGTGGAAAATTTTTGGAATCCGATTTAGAAGATATGTTAAATAAATACATTCTTATTACATTTTATTTGTTTAGTTTTATCTTTCCTTTTACATTACTTTAATACTTAATACATCATTGTTATAATTTACACTATTAACAAAGTACGTACTATTACTGACATTGACTAATAGAAGCAAAAATAATAAACTATTATAGCAATATTCTAAGATAGCAATATTCTAAGATATTTCGGAAGTGGTTGCAGTTATTAAAAATATGTTCCTACGAAAGTTGCTTGACAAAATGGGGTGCATCATGCGGTGATAAGCATTTTCCTCTGAGTGGGGTAATAGACGAGATCTGAAGGTCAATGTAGTTTTTTTAAATGAGATGCTATAGTTTTCTCTTCAGAATCTGACAGCGGGCACCGAGACGAATTCAACGGTGTGCCACATGATGGTATTCGGAGTTCGATAAAGTCTAAATCTGGAACTTGGTTTCGCAAAGGGGTTCCCGAAAATTCCTGGAATTCGACGTCACTAAAATTCCAAGAAGTGGCACGAAGAATACCTCCTGGCACATCATATTCTCCTGATACATTTCTCAAAATCGGGAATTTGGTTTCGATAAAGGTGAATGTACAGGGTGTCCAACTTAAGTGATTACAGCATGATATTTCGGAAGGAGTTGTAGTTATTAAAAATATGTTCCTACGAAAGTTGCTTGACAAAATGGGGTGCATCATGCGGTGATAAGCATTTTCCTCTGAGTGGGTTAATAGACGAGATCTGAAGGTCAATGTAGTTTTTTTAAATGAGATGCTATAGTTTTCTCTTCAGAATGTAACAGCGGGCATCGAGACGAATACAACGATGTGCCACATGATGGTATTCTGAGTTCGATTAATCGAAATCTGGAACTTGGTTTCGCAAAAGGGTTCCCGGAAATTCCTGGAATTCGACGTCACTAAAATTCTGGGAAGTGGCACGAAGAATACCTCCTGGCAAATCATATTCTCCTGATACAATTTCTCAAAATCGGTATTTGGTTTCGATTAAGGTGGATGTACGGGTGTCCAACTTAAGTGATTACAGCAGGATATTTCGGAAGTGGTTGCAGTTATTAAAAATATGTTCCTACAAAAGTTGCTTGGCAAAATGGGGTGCATCATGTGGAAATAACTATTTTCTTCTGGGTGGGGTAGTAGAGGAGATCTGAAGGTCAATGTAATTTTTTTAAATAGAATGCATCACTAAAATTCCATTGGCACGAATACCTCTTAGCGTATCATGTTCTCCTGATACAATTTCGGGATTTTTAATACTTTGAATTTAAATTTTATAGTCTTCGATTTGCTATTGTTAATTTTTATTATTTCCTGAAATTATTTCTGGGATAAGGATATCAAAAGAGGTTTATTTAAATAAATAAACGGGTTCTGGGTCATTTTTGAAAATCTGCATTTATTCAATAAACTAAATGATTTATACATTCGGCTTTATAATAGTTATTAAATAATTTATAACTAACGTTTACACTTGTAATTTTGCGCACTATTTATAGAACTTTAATTTATAAACGGATTTGTTATAGAATTTATACAAGAGGTATCTAGGTTCTCAGTAATTTGGAGAAGTGGCACGAAGAATACCTTCTAGCTTATCATGTTCTCCTGACACAATTTTACAAAACCCAGATTCTTGATTTTTAAGTTTAAGTTCCCGGTAATTCCTGGAATTTGACGTCACTAAAATTCCAAGAAGTGGCATGAAGAGTACCTCTTTGCATATCATGTTCTCCTAATACATTTTTCACATTTGGATATCGAGCTATCGCAGAATTTGATCGAAGGAATTTGGCTTTGATAGATTTTTTAAATAAATACACAATTGTTCTTCATCTTTATCTTTTATTTTCACCTTTTCTTATACACGTTATTTTAATTTATCCTATAATTTATTATAGCTTAACTTATATAAATTTAAGAACAATTATTATTTTATGCTAACAATTTGAGTAACCATTATATTTTAATCCTGCTTGCTTGAAAATAAAGTTTTGTATCAGGAGAACATAATGTACGAAGAGGTATTGGTACCACTTCTTGGAATTTTAGTGACGTCAAATTCCAAGAATTCCCGGGAAATTAGACTCAGAAACCAGGTGTTCGATTTTATAGTCGTAGGATAGTACAAAAATTATATGAAAATAAAATAAACAAATTTATATTTATATTGAGTGTATTAACTGAGTCTTGAGTTTAAATTCTGTTATGTTATAGGATAAGCAAAAAAGGAAAGAATCAAAGTACAATTTCAGCAAAGCAAAGAATTCATAAAGTACGATATAATAAATCAGAAGTAATGAATTATAGTTGAAAATATTGGAAGTGAAATAATGATTATCGTGCCTGGAAATTGATATCAGAGGTGTCTCTTATACAATCCTTCCCCTACGGAGTCCAAAGAAAGACTAAGCTCTAGTGAAAAAATTTGTAATGGCGACGTGAAGTCTTTTTTCCTACGATACAGAATGTATACCGCTCTCAGTTAATTGTAATCGCGAAATGTTATGGTTACTTTTATAAGAATTTTATTCGAAGTTTTCTAAATTAAAATAAATATAAATACCCCACAACTGCAAAAACGCTTTAGCCATCTAGCGGTCAAGTGTCCGTACAAACAGCATAATTTTAAGCGTAAATAAAGTAATGCATATAAATGTTTTAAAGGGAAATAAAGTAGAGTTAAATTTGCTAAATATTTTTTCATTTGACTAAAAGGCATTTATTCTTTAAAATAATATAACAAATATGAAATAAACTGTCTTTTTTAAGATCGTGTAAGTTGTGTATTGTACATATAAAGCTAACATTATAGCAGATGAAGTAAATTTAAGAGTCGTATGGATGTGATATTTTTAGTTGTGAAACGAATGATTGATTTGACAATTTATAATATTAATTATCTTTAAAAACGTTTTGATGTTTGTTTATAAGCTCATGAAGCAAGCTTATCAGTAAGGTTAGGAACGAAATCTCTTACAATAAATCCAGTTTTCATTATTCGTATAGGAAATATTCTAGAACTTTACTCCCAGATGATAAATACTTAATGATTAGTTTACTATTTTATAAATAAATGATATTTATGAAAGTAGAAACATATAGTGTTATAAGTATTATTAAAAAAACAATGGCATTTTGAATTGTTAGTAAATAATTTGTAGTATAATAGTCATTCGTAATAACTTGTTATATAACAGTGTGATACTTATTAATTCATTGATACAAAAGTCTATCGACACGATCAAGGAAAAGGAAAGTCAAAAACATGTCAATGCTAATGCGCGTGCGTCTTGTAAATGGTGGGGGGATCCTTCCAGAGAAGATATTCCATATTTTCAACCAAAGAAGCATATCTGCTCCTGCTTTAAAAAAAGTGAAAATGGTGAGTTTCTTGTAATTATGTATAAAAGAAATATTAAAAATATTGTTTAATAATACAAAAAATGCAATTTTTAACCTCAAGCGATATTTATTTACCAGACGAACATTTTTTCAATATTTTGTGGTCGTTATAACTTTTTATTTTAAATTTTACCACTAGTTTAATTGATTTTTAGTTTGATCTATTATTTTTATCATGTTAAATGAAATAGTAAATTTAAAACCACATATTTCATATGCAAAAATACTTCGTTCTATAGGCGTAACAAGTGGTTGAAATGAAGAAATTTATAATAGAAATTATTTGTTAATACTTTAGTGGTGAAAATATAACACTATGTAAAAATCGTCAATTTATTAATGAAATAATAAAAATCTTTCTTTTTTTTGCGTTTTAAAATCCATTTGTCTCGTATTGTACGCTACGATTGAAAGGCGGTCGATGTGTTTTCTGATCTGTATTGATCAGATTTCTCTTCTATCAATGTTATTGAACAATTAAACAATTTAAAATAAATAAAACAAAATATTATGTTTAGTAATTTTTTTTAAATAAAATATTTTATAGCAAAACTTCTTTTTTAAAATAAGATATTAAGTCTTAAATTTGAAATTTTATTTTTTAGGGAAAACTTACTGAAGACGAACGCGAAAAGAACTTAAAACCATTATTGACAAATGGTTGGTCTGTTCAAGAAAATAGGGATGCTATTCATAAAGAATTTCTATTTAAAGATTTTAATCAGGTATGTTCTAATTTGAGGACATTTATTACCCATATTTTCCCTAATTACAAAAAATATTCTTTTTTGTATTTTTAGGCATTTGGTTTTATGACCAGAGTTGCATTACAAGCTGAAAAAATGGATCATCATCCTGAATGGTTTAATGTTTACAATAAAGTGAATATCACCTTGTCTTCCCACGATGTAAATGGTTTATCGAAAAGAGATATAAAGCTTGCAACTTTCATAGACAATGCTGCTACAACAAACAAAATGTAAAATTTAAGTTATGTATCGGCTTGATTAAGTTGCAAATTGTTTTCTGATGATTCTTATAAAAATTACAGTAGTAATATGCTACAACATAAATATAAATATTGTACTTATTATGTTTTATAATTTTAATAAATAAATATATTTTTTTCCAGTTATATAGTAGTTCAATAATTTAATTTTATACATTTTTCTAAATAATTCTGTATATATAAAGAAACACAATTCAGTACTTAAAGACAAATAGTTTATTCTGAAATAATTTACAATATAATTATAAAATACCTAAATTAACCATCTATTAAAGGATTAATATTACAATGTTACATTCTTTTATGGAACTGGGTTAGGCTCTTTGGATTTTTTACCAATAGCCCAAAAATCTTTAATAGCTCGTGCAACACCAGGACCATCATTTATAAGTACAAACAATCCACATAATGTAGTTGCTGAAAGGAGAAGTAATGTAACGTGCAAAATTTTTGGCAGAACTGTTCCAACAACACTGGGGCGTGCATAGTCTGTAATAACTGCTTCTAAACCCCTGTTGAAAAACCAATTACATTATTTCTACTAATTTATGCATTAGTACCATATCCATGCTATTATTATTCTTCATATTAAAAAGGATAAAAAAATGTTATACAGTATATAAAATAATGATAAAAGTAATTATTTACCAATGTGTATGCATTACAACTAATATAGACATTATTCCATCAAGAATAGAATTTTCCATTATTAGTGCAGTAGGAATTATAATTGGAAGTGCAGCAGAGACAAGTTTTTCCAAGACCCAAATACGTACATGATCACCACTAATATTACTTGATTTTCGGCTTAATTGTAGACCAGCAGTTCCAGTTATTGGAAACTAAAGACATAAATATATAATACTAACAGTATATCACATAAAAATTTGTGGAACATAAATAATAATATTATCGAGTTCTTACCTTTGATAAACAGTTTTTAGTTTCATTACTCCTTACATTAAAATTTAAACCTTGTTTAAAATTTGAAAGTGTTGTAGATGTTCTACCAAATTGAGGAGGTTTACATGAATTTGTAAAAAGATTAATTTTAGAGAGTGATTCTGTAAAAATAATATCAATTTGTATTGCAACCTATTATGCAAGTACTTGAAGTGTACTATAAATTAATATAGTTATACATATAACAAATTAAAATTAGTTTTATAAATATACTTTTTTATAAATATACATTTTTTATTACGTATTTTTATCACGTTTTTTATTATAATATATGGAATTAAATAGTACTTCACTGTGTAAGATAAATGAAAATATTTGCTAATAGGTTATTTCAATGTTATCAAAAGTGGTCAAATAGGATTATGTAAAAGAGAAAGAATATGAATATTTTTTCAAATTTTTAATACAACTTACCTAATTGTCTAACCTTATTGAAGATGTTAGGGGTTATTATTTTTTTAACAATCATTTTATAATTGTTAAATATAAGATCTTTTAGAAAAAAGGCTTATTTTAAAAGGTCAACGAATCTATTCAATTTCTGTGACAATCAAAAGATACAATCCCTACCACATGCAAGTAGAGAATACCACTACAAATATGGCTCGCGTTTGATTGCATCGAATCGATTGTTTCTCGATATATCGAATTTGTTAAAATGATGATTTAATTTTAATTAAACATCTTATGAACTATCCATATGAGTACTATAAAATAGAGTATTTAAGAATAAATTATTTTACAAAAATATTATTTTGATGTATTAATGTATTAATTAAAATTATATATTTTTACTTTTCCGTATTGTTATGATACACTATTTTAAATAATACGTTTTATTTTTGATCTCTTTATTTGTATACCTATTTTATTGAATAATAATAAAATGAATATGTAAAATTATATGTAAAATTTATTTCTGGTTGAGAAACACTGTTTTGTAACACGTGTTGTCGGTTCGGTTATGATTCTGTAAATATATTAAAGGTGGCATTAAAAGGGGTAAACCGGCTATTTTATAAATTCGAAAATATATGAAAATTATATGCGACAACTTCGAAGTTAGTTAAATTTTCTGTTAAATTATTAAGTAAACAGCTAAAATGGAAAATAAAAATACTGATTCGGAAAATGGTTCTAAAGATAATAAACTTTCACGTGAGAAATACCAAAAAGATTTTAAAAAGGATTGGCGAGCAAATAATGATTATAAAAGGAATCGTGGTTCATATCGCACTGGTAAAATGGATTATTAAAAGTTATGCATGTAGAAAAGAATTATGAATTTTTATTAATTTCTGATTTTATTTTCAGGGTATAGGAATGATAATTTTGGTCGACAGCCATATAAACGTAATTGGTCAAATACACAACAGGATGGTAGAAGAAAGAAATTGAAAGTTGGAAATCGATTAAAAGAATGCGATGTTGGTATTACAGAATTTATAAGCGATCTAGGGTTCTCCGGTGTAATTAAGGAACGATACACAGATTTCCATGTCAATGAAATTGCACCCGATGGACAAATAGCTAAGTTGACAAACCAAGACATTCCAGTAGATGTTGAAGAAAGTCTAGAAGACTTAAAAACAACAATATCTGATACTATATGGGATCAGCTACAAAGTCTAAAAAATCCAGAACCGCAGACTATAGAAATTGATGTAACAAATATGGATAAAGATCAACGTAGAGCTATTCATACAATTGCTAAAAAACTGACAGATGTTGTCAGTCAAACTGTAGATAAAGATAATAAAAAGATTATGATGATTTTGCCAAATAAGAAAGATAACAATGCTTGTACGTTAAACATTTGTTCCTGTAACAACTAGAAGTAATTTATTTTTGTATAATTATGTTATTTTGATTTATTAGGTCACACTTTCCAGAGAGACAATCGTACAGATTGGAAGAAACGAGCTGGTGATTATTGCTATTTCGTGCTGCACAAAGTAAACATGGATACGATGGATGCTTTGAATCAGTTGGCTATGAATTTGCGTATGAGGCCAAACAATTTCAATTATGCTGGTACAAAAGATCGTAGGGCTTGGACTACTCAATGGGTTAGTTTGAGAAAAGTGGAGCCATCGAATATACTATGGGCGGCGAAAAATGTACGCGGTGCATATGTAGGGAACTTTAAGTTTGAGAAAGAATCTTTAAAATTAGGCATGCTTAGCGGTAATCATTTTAGAATTGCCTTGAGAAATATCAGTGGAACGGATGAACAAATTGAGAAAACAATGATCTCTTTGAGGGACCATGGATTTATAAATTACTATGGCCTGCAAAGATTTGGTACAGTGATTGCCATTCCAACTTACGAAATAGGCAAAACTTTACTTCAGGGTAATTGTTTCTATTTTAAACTTATGGTATTTGAGGGAGACTATGTTATATAAATTTTCTACATTTTTATGTCACATTTGTTCAAATTAGGTAAATGGAATGAAGCAATTGAGCTAATTTTGAAGCCCAGAGAAGGGGAACAAGATAAAGATTTAGCAGAGGCTAGAAAGATATATGAAACAACTAAAGATGCATATGCTGCCTATAACAAAATTAAAAGATTTGATAAAATAGAAGCCACTCTCTTGAAAGGTATTTATATGTGTGGAGATAGCAATCCTCAGGGGGCTTTAGATTCGATACCAAGGAATACTCGATTAATGTACATTCATGCGTATCAGAGTTTTGTATGGAATCACATGGTGTCAAGGAGAATAAAAGAATTCGGAACAAAACCCATCGTAGGAGATTTAGTCTATGAAAATAATACAAAACAGAGCGATAATGACGGCGATTTTGTGTACGATAACGAGAACGAACGCGTGACTGAAGACACTTCAGAAACCAATGAAAATGTGGATAAGTTAGAAAATGAGTCCAGTGCAGATGCATCGAAGATAGACGAAGTAACCGAAACTGAAGCATCAGCCTCCATCAAAGAAATAACAAATGCTGCTGAATCCTGCCTTAAAATAGACGAAGATAAAGACAAAAGTAAAGTTACTACTGAAAAAGACGAAACTGAAGATCTATATAACCTTCCTGCGGTAAAAATTCTGAAAGAAGAAGATTTACCTAACTACACATTGGCAGACATATTGATGCCTCAGGTCGGTTGGAAAGTCACGTATCCAACTTATGCCAAACCTTGGTTCGACGAGTTTTTAGCAAAAGATGGACTCACAACGGACCTTAGGCAAAAGAATAAGTAAGTTAGTTAAAAGGTAAACCCGTATACTTTTATGGACGTGTTATTTATATTCTATCACCCTTAATTTTAGAAAATACAGCTTAGGAGGCGCTTACAGAAAGATATTACAAATTCCTTCAAATGTGTCTTGGAAAATTATGCATTACAAAGAGAAACATAGCGATCTTATCATGTGTGATATCGACGAAATGAAAAATTCGACTCCCCCAAAAGATGAGCCAGGTAGAGGTTAAACTAGTGTTTAACTTAACTGTTTTAAGTGAAATATACTTCATATGTGATTGCTGTATTTTCAGAGGGACAATACAAGGCTTTAATTATCGAAATGTCTTTAAAATCCTCCACATACGCGACAATGGCGCTGCGTGAAATTTTGAAATCTGATACTTCTGCACAAGCACAGGCGGCTCAATCTGCTGCATGTAACGCGGAAATAGAAAATTCAGCTTCACAGGATGTTACAAAAAATGAACCTCCTGCAGAAGCTGATGATAAGGACAACGATGACGAGAAATGTCCCAAAGCTGAAGAAGAAGATACAAAATCTGCCGGCGAAGAGAAAGATGACAAAATTGAAGTACCCGACGCAATATAAAACTGTGATATATTGCTTTAATATTTAAGAATGAATAATTTAATACTGTTTTTCATATGTATAAATAAATCATAGGAAACGTTTATATATTCATAAGAATATGATGACACGAGGGTCAAAGTATTATTTAATGGAAGTTACTTTTTCTTTTTAATAATATTTGTTATTTTTATTTTATTGATATGTAAAGTAAGAATATCTAACAAGATCCTGAAAATGTTTTTTATTTTTACTTTAAGTTGAAAACGAGACTGAATAACTCTGTTTCAGTTCCAAACGCTAATTCATAACTCGTTAGTAAACAGTATAATTATACGTTTATTATAAAAATGAAAGAAATATTTATATTATTTATATGTACATCCGATGAAAAATGAAGCGATGTATGTTTTCTTTATTTCAATAAATATGAAATTAAATAAATTTTTGTTTAACTCCTATGTGGACTTTTAATTATTATAAAACATGTATCAGAATTTAAGTTCCCTAGTCTAGAATGATTTGATAAATGCTCATTTCAAAAATTCTCCCTTAAAGGTTAACTTTCTCATAATCTAGAAAATATAAGACTGTGGTACGTCGTTCAGGATCGTGTTATGCTCGAAATCGATCTTCGACGATGATGTTGTGGTATATACAAGGTAAATCGAGGTATTGTTGTGCGTGGTCGATGAAGGAGCGATTTGTTATGATTCTGAAGAGACTTCAATGGCGTTAATATCCTCTCAGGTGACAAACGAGGGATCGACGCTGCGGGACATCCGGCGTCCCGATGCCATACGACAAATTATCTCACCGCCGGTTGAATACCGTGAAAAATCGTCAATATCGTGACAAAGCGTTACTGGTTGATCGACGAAAACGTATCGTTCTATCGGGGGCAATTAAACGTTACCCTAGTACGAACCAGGGTACGATTACGGTCACGATACGTCATAATCAAAATATTTGCAAATAATATTGATACTATTTCACACTTTTGACTATTTCGGTAGAAATATTTACTGGATTTAATGCAAGGTTCGAATAATTGATCTTCAGATAAAACAGAAGGGTTATGTACATTAGAAGAAAGTATTAAAGGAATACTGTAAAATGTGGAGAATGGAAGTAATATGGAATGTAAAATAAAATTTAAATTATTACCTTTTGAACTGCAGAGATAGTGTTAATTTAAACTTTATTCTTACCCTATTTTATTTATATTTTCCAAATTTTCTGCAATTATTTTAAGTATTACTGATTAATGGAGGAGATCTTTTCTTCTTTTCATTTTGTTTTTTTTTCTAGATCTGGGCCACGATTGACTTAGGTTTCACCGTTCAGGCGTCAAAAATAATTTAGAAACAATTTAATTTTGATTAAAATATTTAATTTTTTCAGATTGTAAGAATAAATCATATTTCAAGTATCACTCGTGCAACTCTGGTATAATTCATTTTAGACAAACGCGTCATTCAATTTTATTAAAAACAATTCAATTTTTAATTTTAGTGAAGTTTATTTTTATTTGAAAGAATTAATAACAGATGATACGCCATTATTTTGAACTATGTTTCAACTTGTACGATGTATACCTTCGAGTTATTTAGAAAACTGTTGCAAGAAAGTTGATTTATTACATGACTTTTACTTTATGTAGAAATATGATACTATTTTAACATCCTTGGCACTAGTTGGCACGACGAAGTGATAGAAAGTACGATATGGGCCAATAGGAAACTATCAACCATATGAAATGGAATTTCCTTTGTATGCTTTAAAATCACTTTATTTATTTTGCAACAAAGTAAACGATAGTTTGGTAGATTTAACAATTTAGGAATTTTTGATAGAATTAGGAATTTAATAAATCGAACAACGTCAATCGTGACTCAGAGCTACAAAATACAAGGACACTTTGAATGAAATTAAACAATTAGATTCGTATCTGTAGAAATTGTTCAAAGTTATAAAAATGAAAATGGAAACAAATTTTAAATTAAATTTTAATTGTCTGTTGAAGATTAACTTTCCAATTTCGATTATAATTAAATGAATAATGTTGCTGTCTTAATACTTTATCATCCAGGAATTTAAGAGTTAAAATTTGGAGATTTCGTTTTTAAAAGTTGAAAGTTGTAATATTTTTGGAATATTTAATTACTGTTAAGTGAGGAATAAGATAGATAAGGTAAAGAATATGTTTAATTACTGTTATGCCGTGTACTATCAAAAGGTGTACTAAACTCCGCCCTTTGATAAAAATGCCGCCCCCTTGACATGCGCCTTCGCGGTTGCAACCCCCTTTTTCATCCTTAATCGTCTTTATAATCCGTTTGGGGTGAAATTTTATCGTTAGTGTGTCTTGTGCAATTCTCGCTCCAATATCCGGTTCTTCTGAAAACGTTAGAAGAAAGTTTGTGATGTCCGGTAAGCATCGAATATCGTTCTAACGATACTTTTTATTTTAAAGGATTTTTATGAAATTTGTACCTTTCGTAAAAATATTTGACACGTATTTTTTATTTGCCATCGTTCAAACTCAGGAGCCGTCAAACAGGGATGTGTTAAACTTCTTTTTAAAAAATATTTCAGAAACTAATAGAATAATTGTGTAAATTGATGGATTTTGTATTTTTAATCGAAAAATTCGATGATGAAAAGTGATTCAAAAAAAGTTTATTTGTTTAAATGATATATTAAAAAAACTAGCACATTTGTGTTCATTCCTTTGGTTAAATATTAATTAACTGTTGTTTCTATAATTGTAAGGAGAAATTATACAGGGTGTCCCAGAACTCCTGTAGGAGCCGGAAATGGGGGATAGCTGAGACTATTCTGAACAACAATTTCCTTTGCAAAAATATCGGATGGGGCTTCGTTTTTGAATTATTTAGCAAAAACACTGACTAATCAGAGCACGTCTAGGGCGCGCGCTCAGTACCGTCAGTGTAACGTCGAGCCTAGTCGCCCCGGGACAAGCGCCTCGGTAAAACAGGAAGCGTTAAACACAAGTAATATTGAACATAAAAGTAAAAAACAAATGGTAGAATGTTATGAGAGTAATCGTACCTTAGAATATAGGGAATGACTGAATGGCTGGATATCCCAACAGAAGGAATAAGTAAAAATTGCAGAATATTTTTCGGTATTATAAATACAGTCCTGGGGACATCTAATTTGAACAGTAGAAAGATAAAACATTGTATTATTATAAAATAATGAATTTAATATCGTTCAAGCTTTATTTTTCAATTTTTTTAAAGAGCAACTGAGGACGGTACATGGAGTGTTACCGACGAAATTAGCGAAACAGAAAATTGTGTTTTTTCAAAAACCAGGCCACTTTTCGGATAAACTAAAGTTATAGAGACATTTATAACAACAAAATATTTTATGTAATGGTGTTAAAAAGCCGATTTTTAATAAAATAATTTTTACCGACTTTTATTTTTACCCCTGGCGCCACCTGCGAACAAAGTGCTGAAACTACTCAATAATTACCGACTGAGAATTCCGAAACATCGTTAAAAATGGCGGGCTTTTCAAAATGAGTAATGTACTATTTTGATATTTCTTAATTAAATTCCTTATAAAGGTTTATTTATTCAATTCCTACTTGATTATGAGACTAGGAGAACTCGTGTATAATTTCTGATAGTTTAGATAAACGAAAAACCTTCATTTAAGAACTACAGAAGTGATTTTTGAGCACTCATAGTAGCAGAGTATTCCCCAAAGTAATTAATTTTTTACAGCTTAAAAAACATCTTAAATTAATAAAATGCTGTACACAATCGTACTGAAAGCATTGAAAATGATAAAATTAGAACGATATCCATGTTAATAGCTTTGAATCGTTTATTATACAACTTTAAAAGTTATATTAATGAAGAAAAGACATATATGTAGGTTTTTCTCTTATTGAAACAATCAGAAATTATTATTTTTATTATATTATTATATTTATATTATATTATTACATTATATTAATATATAATATAATATATTTTATTACATTATATAATATAATACATTATATTATATACATTATTATATTATTACATTTATTATATTTATTTCATAATTACTTAATTTTTGATTCTAGAGAAAATTTAATGCCTGGTTGAGAAACTAGTATGCATATTAATTAACTACTTTTAAAATGTAAAAAGTCTCATATAATTTGACACAAAATATAAAATTGATCAATTTACACACCAATTTATTGAATAATTAATTTATTAATGCTACTTAGATTAATTCACTTGCAAAGGCTTAGTCTCTGTGAGATTTGTAGCTTTAAACAGTGTATATCGAAAAATAATAACAATTTTCTTTTGTTCATAATATGTTTAAATAATTTTAGACAGAATGTTTATAATCAAAAACAATTTCATATTAAATATACAGTATGTGGTGTAGTGCAAGATGCACCTCTAGATTTGAGCTGTCGTGGGTCTGAAAAGAAATTGAATCTGGCAAATTCTTTGAAGTTTCAAAAATGTTTGCCTTGTCAAACATGCGGCAAAAGTTTTGACAGGCCTTCTTTGCTCAAAAGACATCTGCGGACCCATACAGGTAAGTTCAATTTTTACTAGTTCTTAAGCACTTTTAATCTGGGTTGGGAATGTTATTTATTTCGAATAAATTAAATAATAATTCCCTTCTGTCCATATTTGTAGTAATTATTTATGTCAAAAACGTAGAGCAACATTTGTTAAACATATACACGATTTTGTAAGTTGACGCATATATGCGTCAATCGACTGCAAAGGGTTAATCTACCTGATTATAAAATAGTGATTAACATTTCTATTATTCACGCAAAATTTAATTGAGGATCTTACAGCTAAAGGGATGTAGCTTCAATTTTTCCAACTCTGAGTAAATTAAAGGGAAACATTTATTACTGTTTTAATAGGAGCAAGTCTAAAATTGACAACAAATCGATAAAAGATGCAGAAATTCTTTTTCTAGAGTTAATTTGTTAATAACAATCTTAAACAGGTGAAAAACCGCATGGTTGCACTGTGTGTGGGAAGATGTTCAGTACAAGCAGTTCTTTGAACACACACGTCAGAATCCACACTGGAGAACGTCCGCACGAGTGTCCCATTTGTGGCAAACGTTTCACAGCTTCGTCAAATTTGTATTATCACCGAATGACCCACTATAAGGTTTTTATATTGTTCAATCGCAATCGAGGACGTTGTAGTTGAAGGGGTGCAATTTCGTTTGTACCAATTTCAAATGACTTCAAAATCAAACTTTGTAAAATTTTTGTTCTTATGGATGAAGGCTTAAAATTTACAATATCCATACCAGATAACGTAGAGAGGATAATTAACACGTTGACTGCCATAGTGAAAAAACAGACGTGTGTGGTAATTATTGCCTAACCATTCAAATGAGTACTTTACACTATTAGCCTAATATTAGCAGTATTTAAAATTAATTTAAATTTTTCTTTTATTCCATTACTCACAATTGTGACCATCGTGGCAGTCGACGTGTTAAAGTGTGAAAAATGGAGTTGCATCCCTGTTGTTGCAAGGTCCTCAATTTAAAATGAGAAAATGAGCAGCATTACGTAATAGTAATTAATTAGTAGACATAATTACTTATAATTTCTTTTCAAGTGTAACGTACCTAACTTTCGTTATTTCAAGTGTGTTAGTAATAAAGCAGTAATAATCAAAGGTTCATCGATTAATCCAATAGATTTCATAAGAATCTACCATATTGAACAGCCTGTTAATAAACTCCGGATAGATAAAACGTTCATATCTGATAATTTAATTAAATATTTAGTCAGGAGTGAATTGCACGTGTTCTACACCTGGCTCGATTATTTAATTCTGATAATCGTTCTGATAATCGTCGATATAATACATTGATAATTACGAAATGACGTAGGAAAAGCCTCATAAATGTAACGAGTGCGGCCGTTCTTTTCCAACCCCCGGTGACTTGAGAGCCCATGGATATTCCCATAACGGCAATTGGCCGATGAGATGCTCGGTTTGTAATCGAGGATTCTGTAAACCCGGAGCTCTACACCATCATATGCAATTACACACCGGTAATTACCGTTAATTGATAACAAAATCATTGATGAATCATTCATTTTGTAAACTGGGATATCGAATGCATCTGCTTTATTGAAACTTAATGAAAATATTGTGTACATTGTACGGGTATTGTACAGGGTGGCATATAAATACTCTTAGTATTTTAAATTGAAATATTTTGTGTATGATTTAATTTGAAACAAAATTAAAATTGTAATACTGTCAGAGCAACAATGGTACTTTTAAAACAATATTTCTCTAAACATTTCTCTTTTTGCAAAGATAATATTTTAAGAGTTATTTTATTTTATTTTTACAATTTATATAGGAAATACATTTTTTTCACTATCTCATAATAATTAGAAAAAATATTTACTTTTCTATTACTTTTCGAAGTACCAATAAATTTCATAATTATTTAATTCACACTCATAATTATACAAAAATTATTTGCAATTAAATTTACGACTATCAAATAAATTGCAAAAGCTTTAGTTATCAATAAAAAAATGTGATTTTTATAGAATTAATTGGAAATTCTGTTTGAATAAGATTTAGATGACAGCAGGTGATATAATATAAAGAGTAAAATGGAATTTTTTTCAGGAAGTCGACCGTATCGCTGTAACACATGTAAAAAGCAGTTTTCGCTTATCAGTAATCTACGTTCGCACGAACGATCTCACGATCTTGATTTGACAATTGGAAGTGTCGCTAATCACTCGAGCATGGGAAGCAAGGTATCAACAATGGACGCGATTAGATTTGGGGATTCAAATAGCTTGCAATTTCCCACTATTTACTCTTGGACCTCCTGGGTACCTTTTCATTATCCAAAGTAAACACTTCACGATAGTTAAACGATATTTGTTAATCAACTAGAGATAACGAATAAACATAAGAGGGTCTTATCTGTGTAAAATAAAACATATCGAATATAGGATCGTATTTCAAATTAAATTAAAGATTCTCATACTTCAATTTCAACTTTTCATCGATTTTATTAGAAAAATGTGTACACCTACACCATTACCTTAAAATTAAATTTATAATCTTATATTTTCTTTGCTTACAAATAGATACATTATTATTTCTTTTAAAATAGTGTCACTTGTACATTAAAAAGGTAGCGAGACAATTTCCAGTTTAAGACGTGGTAATTAAATCACAATTAAGAAGATAATATTTAATTAAGTAATGTTTCAACTGAGAGCACGTATTCTTACTTCTTATCATTCTATTATAATCAATTTGTTTATTAAAATATCTATTTCATGTCAGATGTATCTTCATATGTTTTTTTATATTTCCATTTTCTATAATAAAAGCTATGTTCTCTTTCATTTTTCCCTCAGTTCATAAAAATCAATATACACACAAAAGTAGAATGTTATAAAGAATTAATTGTTCGAGTATTGAGATTTGTAATCAAGAATCGGCTGGGTCTGTAACTTCATCTTCCTGCTGCTGGGTAAGTATTCAAGCTCCACCAGCACCAGTTCATTGTTACCCGTCTTCAAGAAGGGCGCAGGGACGTACAAAGTCATTTGGGGTCCGGACAACGGCCAGTACCTGCCCAAATTGTATGCGTTCACAAACGCAATCCCCTTGCCCCAACCGACGGTGTTCAGATACGTGTCCATCGGTTGGTCGGGAATCGAAAAGTTTCCACGAAGAATCACGGGACCGTTGCGGAGAGTTCCGCTCTCGACCGTGATCGTTTCGAAGTCATAGATCGGTCTGATCTCGTCTAATTGATATCCAGTCATTGTCCAAGGTGCAAGGGGAACATCGTTGAAAGTTACGTTCGAGATCCCCTGTAAAACGAAAGATAGATTGAAAAATTAATAAACAGTTTGTTGCAAATGGCTTTCACATCCAATTTCATTATTAACACGTTGACTGTCATGGTGGTCATCGACGTTTCAAATTTTATATAATTAAATAATGAATAGAAAAATAAATCATTCTAACAAAAATACTTTACATGACACAACTACATATATGTTTCCTACAGTAGATACTTGTGATTAGGTTTGCCAACAAGTCTTTTTTAACCCCTTAACCTATGTATAATTTTTCTAATTAGAACTAAATATGTACGCTTCAATGTCAGAATAAAGAAATAAAATCGAAACCTTATATACATTTCGAACTTAACAAGCCTTGCCTATACAAACTGCAATTGGAGTTAAATTTAAAATTGAGTCTTATTCAAAATATGAAGGATAGAGGTCACATTAGAAACACGGGATGCGTCACGAGTGTGACACGTTATTGTAAGGCAAGGGGTTAAGAAAATTGAATACGAGTACAAAATACTTTTTCATCCTCGATACCTGGAACTTCACAAACAACTCACCTTGGAATCGTGAAGACCGTCTCCAAAATTAAGTCGTCCTTGATTCTCCACCAACAGTTTCAACTTCTGTCCGTAAGGCTCTTCTATCGGTATATCGTACACCTTGTTGGCGCGGCTTAAGGTTCCAACCAAATAATCATCCACATAGACCAGTGCCCTATCTCGAACCACGGCGTGCAAAATCGAAGGATCCGAAATACTGTTCGCCAAATTGGCCTCGTAGAGCACCAACCAGTGGGGCATCCCAAGTACTTCGAACGACAATGCTTTTGTAGCTTCGGCAGCATCGGTTCCAAATATTTTCCGACCAAGAGGGTCGAATAGTCTCAGAACCGGCGACAGATGAACCGAACCGTAATCTCCTTTCGGAGATACTACCGGCACGGATATGTTTGGTAGCGGTAAATACTGTAAAAATAAGACAGCATGTTATTTGTCAGACGTACAGGACAAATCAATGATTTTTACTGCTACTTTGATTTCTTTGTTTTGAAAAATGTATAAACAATCGTCTTTAAACAATCGACGCACAGTGGTAAAATTTCTAATTGTAGGTGGACAAAAATGATATTTTTCAATTAACTCAAAATGCATTGTTGAAATAAATAATTTCAATAATTATATCTCGGTCTTTCTTTTATTTCACCCGTTATTGTCATTCAAATACTCTGAAACTGCAGTGTATGCTGTAGGCAAATAAGAAATATATAAATTTACGAAAAATCCATAACGAAACCATGTAGTAAATATTACAATTGTAATTACTGAGTATCAAACCATCATATAATTTTGTCCTAGAATCTGAATTCTTACCACTGTGCTTATGTACGATAAATTACGTTATTAAAACAAGGAAAAAAAATAGAGCCTGTCAGAAGGTTTTTTTACATCTACATTGAGAAATACATTGGATGTGAATGTTTCGTTACAATAAATACCAAATATCTTTCATTTTATTTGATTTATAATAGGTCGAGATTGTACCTTAGAGATGACCTGTCTGATTTCGAAATACTTCATCGTTGGATCACCAGCTTCCGTTAATGGAGCATCGTAATCGTAGGAAGTTAATTGTGGACTGTACGCGTTTTCGTCGCCATTAGCGCCTGTAAAATCGTCAATTAATTATATGTTTCAATATATGTAAACTTTATAAATTAATCGTAAAGTGAGTAAGTAAAGTAAGCAGGTAAAGAAAGAAAGTAAGTTAAGTAAGGATAGTAAGTAAGTAAAGTAAGTAACGTGGTATGTTTTAATATAAATTAAATAACAGTCAAGTTTACTAACCAGCGGTGTAACCGAAGTTTGTACCACCATAAAACATGTATATGTTAACCGAAGCACCTACGGAGAGGATTTCGTCCAAAGATTTTGTAACTGCACTGGATTTCACCCTTTGAAATGGTTCTTGCCAGTGTGACAACCATCCAGGGTAAAATTCTGAATTTACTAACGGGCCCTGAAACAAACAGTAATTTTAACCCTCCTGTGGATTTGTAATGATACAGGAAAGAGGGCGATCTTCCTCAAAAGTAATAAATTATACAAATATTTTGATACATTTTGAAAAAGTATTTTAGAGTTAAATGAAAATCGTATTATAGATCGGCTCTAATAAAATAAAATTATTTTTGGTAGCATCTTTTTGTACAATCTATTTAATCACAGCTTCAGTAATTATTCTGATATTTTACAATGTATAAATAATTGATATACATTCAGTTATTTAGACTATTATTAATAATTAATAATTTTTAGACTCTGTATTTAAAACCAATAACCACTGATTTAAGAAATTATATAAATTTTATTTTTTCATGAAATCATACAAATTTATTAGATATTTAAGGATATAAACAAATTTTAAAGAAGAGGTATAATTACATTTCTAATGTTGGTAATTTTAATTTTGATAAAATATCAAAATGATATTATTTTGATATTATTATTATTATTATTATTATTATTTAGTATGACTGAATAATTTTATCAAGAGGTAACAATAAAGTAAATTCTGCACACAACTCTAAGTATCCATCATAATAATAAACAAAAATCGAAAAAGTAATGAACCTCATCAGATATTTTCTTATCGTAACCTGCTTAGATTGTAGTATCTTAATTGAACGATAAATTAATTATTGTCGAGCAAAGATTTATAAGTTGTTATTTTATTGATAAGGTGCTTGTTGTATCAAAAGCAAATCATTCAATTACCTTGATTGTACGTTTAACATATAGATATTATGCGATTAAGAAAAGAAAGCGACAGCAATCTTATAATATTTTGATAACGAAAAAATAAAATTTAATCCTTTATTACTATGGCTTCAAGGCACCCCTTGAACTTATTCGTCGGTTACCAGTTCGAGAACAAGACCTCCAGGAAGTAGCGGAATTTAAAGCTTGAAATGTCGTTGAAGCATCATTAAATTTTCAATTTTGTGTAATAATTAATTTACTAAACCCTTGCATTTAGACTAGTCTGCCCCCTCAAGTCCAGTTTAGAGATACGTGAATCATCCGTGCTGACCACTCGAGGATATATTCGGTATCTACTCATTACTGTTCCTCAAGGTGGTCTTTTTCACCCCCACAGAATTTAATGTACCTAACAGTGTTGTCAAAATTGTTCGTCCACTCTTAGGCAAAACAGATTTTTGAAAATAGAAAATTAACTCAACCAAGATTCGAAAAATACACAATTACTGAATTTTTTTGATTATCTATTATTACTTACACGTGGCTGGAACATTCGCAAGGTTTCGAAGGTCTTCGTCACGTTGACGCCCGTTCCAAAGTCGATGGTGGTGTAAACCTCTGGTATAGATCCACAACGAAGCATTTGTTTGCTTGTACCATCGGTGGTGTACAACAAAGCCTTCGTTCCGATTTTCTCTCTCATTATATCCCGTAAACGAATCTTGTATTCCGCGTCGCAACCGTAACTTCCGTACTCGTTTTCCACCTAAATTCATGTCAACGTTAAATATTTCTATAAACAATCATTTGATTTTGGATAACATGATTCTTTTTCAGAATCATTGCAATAGTAACCAAATTATACCAAATATTTGCAGTATAATAATTGTTATTTTAATTGATAAATTAATTGCTTCTTTAAATGTACTAAAAACTAAGAATTTTGAAAGGGTATAACTGTAAAATAAAGGTATCCATACCTGAACCATAATTATAGGACCCCCATTTCCTCTGAGATAAGGTTTAACGCGTTCTAAAACTTCGTTTATGTATATTTCCACGTACTTCATGTATACTGTAAGATAAAAGGTAATTTAAATTGTAGAAAGTGTTGGAAGTTGTGTGGACTGAATATTGAGAGTCAAGAAACTAAGGACAGTTTTTGATTTAAAAAATTCTGAAAGATTCTTACGTGGATCATGTGTACGTAATTTTGCAGCTGGTATGCGTGGCAGTAACCAATAAGGAAGACCTCCCTAAAGATAAAAATAGAAGTAAGAAATATCATAATTAAAATACTTATAAGAACTTGACAAATGTTTAGAAACAATTTTGTGATAATAACATTTATTGAATAACTTTGATAGTGATATTCTGTACCATAATAATTCTCAGTGAACATTTTATTAAGGTCTTTTTAATCAAATCTTTTTTATATTATCCAGTTTAAATTATTTTTACAGTGAAATTTATGGCAGAAAGTTTTAGATGTA
Source organism: Anthidium xuezhongi (assembly GCA_022405125.1). Taxonomy (NCBI): domain Eukaryota; kingdom Metazoa; phylum Arthropoda; class Insecta; order Hymenoptera; family Megachilidae; genus Anthidium; species Anthidium xuezhongi. Next base: position 14,173,296 of record CM039647.1, read on the forward strand.
ACTTAAATTTCAAATTTAAAAATTCTTTGACAAGTTATAGACCAGTGATGGCTTTTTAAGTGACCCACACGTTAATTTTTATAAACTTATTTTTATACCATTAAAGAGAGAACAGACAGTCAAAAGTATCAACAAAATAAAGTATACATGTCTAATGGCGAATTTAAAAAAAACTTTTTAGAGATTTTTAGAAATGGGAACCAACAAAAGTAGTTTTTAACCATCCTCCCCTCCCCCTTTAAAAGACCCACTTCTCAAAAACGTTCGCCATCACTGTTATACACAGTCTTAACCAAAAGTGTTAGGTACCATTATTATTATTATAATTGACTGCAGAAGCTATTCCTTTGATAATTTTCTATTGTTCATCATTCTTTCTTAAATAAATGAACAAAAACTGTTTCTTTTTACATTTCGTACTAATGACAAAATAATTTTAGCCGATATATATTTTATAATGTACTTCTAAGCAAGTCTGTATGCGGTCGTAGAGAGTTCGATCGAGTGCAAAGGGTTAATACATAATGATTACGAATCTGCCAACAGATACTTACAAAATCTCTTTCCGCGCAAATATAAGGACCCGGTCTTAAAAGGACTAGTAAATCTTCTTCCTGAGCGATGTTCAAAAATTCCAATAAATCTGCGTCACCTGTCCACCTCCATACATTCTCGGCTGGTTGATGAAGACTCCATTCCACGTAACTGTGAATAGTTTACAAAATAAATTTATGAAGAATTCACAGAAACCTTTGAAAATTATAAGTTAAATCATAATATTTCTATTCTTTGTAACTTCAGGTATCTATCGCGAGTATTTCTCATTAAATAAACGAAACAATTTCTAATTAGATGGATAGTGGATTTCTATAAGGTGCCATCCAGAGTCAAAGTTTAAACTATCCTGCATAATTACTACATAAATACATAAATTCTGGTCCATTCATCGATAAAAAAGAGATTAACTTACGTAGAGACAGCATTCAATCCAGCTGCTCTCATTTTTCGTAAACGGTCCCTCCAATATTGCCTTGGTGTTCGGAAGTAATGAAAACTGCCGGAAACATATCGGAACGGTTTTCCATCGAGTAAAAACTGATTGTTCTCGTAATCGACTTCGAAACTGAATTGGGTGTCCTGTAATTACAAATTTTGCAACTGAATCACTTGCAAATGTGTCATCATTTCTTCATAAAAGGTCTTTTTATAAGGGATGTTATTTTCAATTTCGCGCCATGTTTAAACTGTCAAGTACAAAGTTATTTGATTTTTCAATTAAAACTTGCTATTTACCATTTCGTATAAATATATAATACTAAAGCTAACAAATTATTCTTTTAATTTGTTGTTCTATTAGTTATTCGATTGAGTTAGACACACAACTATAATTGAAAAAATCACAAAAGTTATTTTCTGTTTAGATTTACCATACGATTATTTTACAAATCTTGAAATATCGCAAATTGCAGTTCTCTATTTTGACGTGTTAGCTACCACATAGTATATCTACGTGACAGCTTCAATTTCCTATACAAGATGTTCAAAACGGATAAGAATTGAATTCTGCAATCTAATCTAAAAAGTAGTAAATACTGCACAATCAATGATGTACACTTTCTGAAATTATAGAAAGAAGGAAATTTTAAACATGTTTATCTAATTAATTCTTATTACCTTATCATAATTGGTTTTCCTTTATTATAAAGGGCATTTGGTGTTGTAATAATTATTTCCCATACTTTTCATATAAAATATCAAAGACCAAATTTTGCAAAAGCTATCAGTGTATATACAGAAATATTTTATATTATATAATATTTTACGTATATTTTTTAACACGCTGACTGCCATAGTAACTATTTAAATTACTAGTTTCCACTATTAGTCTAATACTAGCAATATCCACGGTTTATTTTATGTTTCCTTTTGTTAATTATTTAATTATATAAAACTTGAAGCTCCGGTCACCAGCGACCACCATGGCAGTCAACGCGTTAATATTTGTTAATACTTGTAAGAGCAGAATTAACAATTAATCCTTTTTTTATCTAGCGCTTCAGTTTAGTGTTTGAACAACACTTGTGGGCCCATGGAACATTTGCGTACCCCTAATACTTTAATCCTCAAGTGGATTTTCAATTTTAGTTTAATATGTAGTTGACCTGCGTAAAGTGACCTTCTTATCTTATTTACTATGCAATAGTTTCTTGAAAACTGCAATTGTTTTATCCGATATTAAGTATACAAACTTAGAACCTTAGAAAAATATAAAAAATTAATAGTTCAAAATTCCTTAGGGTCGTAGCGGCCCCACTTCAGGGTTAAAGTAATTCACCCGGGAAAAGTTGGAAACAATTTGTCTCGCATACTCACGTTGACCACTTGAAGATTCAGTATTTCTCCCAGAGCACCGGTCACTGCCAAGATCAACAGAACGGGCCACATCTTCAAGTTCCTATCTAAACGGCCGTTGCTTGCCGATCTATTCGCTGGTCGAGGCTGTACTGCGAGTCTGAACGAACGGTGGTCGAATTCGTCCATCTAATCTATCGGCGGTCACTCTGTGAAAAATTCCAGCATCGGCGAAGATATCGTTGGTCGGTGAGGTCTGTTATCGGCGAAATATTTCTGGTAGCGGCATATCTCCTGCTCGTCGCCTCGATTAATCGTTTTGTCGTTCGAGAGCTGTCGAGCACGGTATGCAATACGAGCGTTCGATTATTCGACGGTGTAAAACGGACACCAGAGGCTCGTCGTTTTGTTCCAGTTTGTCCGACACGACTGGCTGCCTCTGCTGGGGGAGTCGTAACGCGCGCTCTGACCCGATCGAGGACAGGTCGAGATATCATTGGCCGATATAGGACGTGTCACGGGCACTGTACTGACCGATGGTCTCAGGATGACTACGAGGCAAATAGGTAGCCAGTGTTGGCCAGGCACCCGTTACGCGAATGCTGCTGTTAGCTACGTGGCCGGCAATCGGAACGAGACGATGCGGAGTGTTTCGAAATGATGGCTTTTGATTGGAATAACTTGAATGTTTTAACATTTAAATAATAATTTGGACACGTAATCTTGAAACGAAGGTCCCATGCAACTGGGTTAAACTGAATCTTCCAAACGATTGAGGACGAAAATTGAATGGTAACCGATGGTACGTAATCTGGAAATGATTGTATGCACTTTTATGCACTGATTGTTTCGTAAATTAGTTTTGCTTATCAGAACAATGTTATTAAGATTTTCATGAGTAATATTTAATTAGTATAATAATAGTAATAAATAATTAGTAATAATAATTGTGGACTGTAACGAATCCATTGCTGATATCAAGAATAGAATAGGAAGGTGTTTAGATTGCAATGGAGAATCAACTACTATAGCGTAAGTGTTAACTAATAAATTTGAAATATAAGTACCTTGTACTTCATTGTAAGGATTAAAAACGCGGTATTAACTGGTGTATACAAAATATAGGGTTCTATTTAAAAAAAGACGCAATTACATTTTCCATGTAATGCATACAATTATTTTCAGACTATATATAATTGGACAAATGATATTTAATTTTGTTCTTTGACATTTTTTTTATCTTCGTATATAATACTATGTACTACACTAGTTTTGAATCCTCCAATAATTATTTCGATAAAGGAAAGCAGCACTTTCAGACGGATTTAAGTTTGAGAAGGTCAAATTAAAATTTTTTGTAAGTATTTTTAAAACTAAAAGAACCTACTTCCATGTAGAATTGAATACTGGTCGAGTCAGTTCGCAATTTAATGCGTATCTTAGCGGAAATCCTTTATCCTCTCAAAACCATTATTGCTGACTGCCATTGAAACTGATTACTGTAATTCTAAGGCACAATGCGGTATCTTATTACATAATTATTATCTGCCTTATAAAATGTTTATTAAATTGGTGTACAAATAATAATTTCAAAGCAGTGTACCTCAGCTTAGAACAAATTTTATTAATTAAAATAACAAGTGTTGCAATTACAAATCATCAGCATAAATTATTTAGGAAAATTTTTTACTTTGAAGTCGTGTATTATGTCAATATATTTAAATAGATAAAGGTTTATTTTAAAAGAAATGTTAAAGTTTAAAAACAGCAATTATTTTTATATCAGTCTGTTAATATACATTAACATTCAGGGATTAATTTATTGTAAAATATTTAAAATATAGAACGTACATACATATAGCGTCTTTTGATTCGACCCATTCAATTAATGTTTATAAAAGATTCAAAACCAGTTAATGAACATTGAATAGGTACTTAACAAGTACAACGAACAAACCATCATATCTTATGAAGTAAATCTTGAGGATTAGATTTAATTTAGATTTCTAATTATATTTATTTGCACGAGTAAATTGTTTGGATATGTTTTAACGTGTGTCAGCATAAACAGCTGAAAATGTTATTATTGTATAACATTCAAGCTTCTTACATAATTAGTAATTAATATTGATAAATCTTAATAATATTAAAGATGTTTTGCTTCTGTGATTCGTTGAGGATGTTCTTATCGATATTTTCAAAAATTCGTTGATAATTTTATGAACGTAACTGTTTCCTTTTTCAGAAAAGAGCATCGGTACAAAAATAACGTCGGTCACACAGGATGGATAACAGGCCAATGGAAAGATTGATATCACTAGCTGGTATTTAACAGAGCAAAAAGTTTCTTTCTCTTCATAGTTTGCATTTATATTAACACAGAATTGCATTGTCGATTAATTATTCTTATTTGATAATTTAATCTCTTTTCAGGGATTAAGTGATCTATTATTTCAAGCTTTAAATATTGTAAAGAAAAATTAATTTGATTTTCATAATTAAAATAATACTTAATCGAAATAATGATCTAAATTTATTATATTCATATTTAATGATTATAATCAATATTTTGTTATAGATAACAGCAGAAAATTAAGAAAAATTACCTAAGAATTTTAACTAATCTTTCTTCCTAAAAAAATACTTTAAGCATCTTATATTTCCCATACATAGAATTATAATGCAACATAATTTTTATTTTAATCCATTTCGTTAAATTATTGTTTAACCCTTTCCAGACTGAATTTTTATTGACAGTGTGATAGAATGTTTGTTCATTTACCTAAACAAGATTCATAAAATGTAAGTGTTTTACCTTATTGTTACCTTAAACGATATAAAATAAGAACGCGGGTTATTATTACCTTCTTATCTTGTCAAAAGATCAATTTTCTTTCGAAATATTACGAAACGTGAAAAACGAAAAGATCATAGGGTGATTAACTTAAATTTATCGTATCTCAACGAGTAATTGTTAGCGACAGTATTTGAAGAGAGTCAACACAGCTCTTTCAAAGTATAATACACTGTATCTTTATAAAGAAATGTTTCACGATAATGTTCCAAATCTGCGAAACGTTGATTTCAGCAATCGTTTGTGGTATTTACTACGTCTAATTTCATAAATCAGGCTTCTCGTCAGTCGAATGACGTCATTTACCTTACTCATCGTAGACGTATTGTACTAACAAACATTTTACGTCTTCTTTTTAAGACGTATGTAGAAAGCTCTTTGTTTATACGTGTTACATCGAACCAACTATGAAAATATTTCAAATATATTTTGCAGTTTCATATTTTCATCTACGAGAAAAAAATCTATAATCATTTGTTACAATTTTATAAATTTAATGATCGTTGTAAATTAATTATTAAAAGATTAATTAAAAACATGGTTCATTTTTTGTTAAAATATCAGATGGCAGTTATTTAAAAAAGTACTAATACGTTCAATCGAAAAAAAATTGTATTAACAATATAATGACAATTTCAATATCCAAAAACTATTGTCAAATAACTTTTAATATATTAGTGAAAAAGATGTAATGAAATTTTTCTGCTTCTTTCTTTCTTTATAATACTTTGATAGAGTGAAAATGAGGAATAATGATATAGGTTTTGAATAACACTGTAATTGTTGCAATGTTGCAATATTAATTGTTGGAAATATTTTAAAGATTTAAAGATTTCATATTTTGTATCTTCGCGCTCTGAAAACAAAAAGGGATGTATAGAGTGCGTCGCTGTGCAGGCACTTCCGCCCTTCCTGAAAATGAGGATCTAGAAATAAAGCACGTTTTTTTTGTTTAGTATGTTATAATTAAAGTTATAGTTCTTTTAAGTTAATATAAATGTATTTTAAGTATTTAAATGTTTACTTTGTAATAATATACAGTTATATACATATCTGCGTTTTATTTTATTTCTCATAATATTCAGGAAAGGATTTTCCAAGATTAATGGTCTTGAAAGGTATTTAATAAAAATAAACAAATTTTATCATCTGACATTAATTTTATTTTTTTTTTCTGTTTCAGATTTTGTATCAATTAAATTTTCTAAAATATCATTGATACAATAAATTCACTACAAAGTTGGGACAAACAACGGATCAAATTAAATTACATTATCCACATTCTACATTTACGAAAATTACTCTAAAAACAATACTTCGTATCGAGTTTGTAACGCCTATAGTTTACGATTAAATGATTTTTTAACGGAATAATGCTCTAATTTTTAAACATTCCATTAATCTGACAAATTAACGGACATTGAGCCTCATCTGTATATGATGAAAGTGTATAGAAAAGAGTGTTAGCGAATAAATTATTAATCATTAAATACTGGACAATCGTGAATATTTTAATATAGGCATTGTACAATAATATTATAATACCCGATACTTTATCACAATAGTATTTCAAAATACGAATAAATTTCGAAAGAAGTACAATTAATGTAAGTTGTTTGTTTCTTTGCAGGTAGTTATTAATAAAGGAATATTACACGTACATGTACTCCAACACATTTTGTTGGAAAAAAAATGTTAAGGATATGTGCGTATAATTTTTGTTGAATAATATCTTATTAATATAAATCCCGATCATATTTATAAGATGCATAATGATACTACGTACTTGCAGAATAATTGTATGGAATTGTATTTAAAATATATAACTTAATTTGATCCGTTTGTTAAAGACGATTTTGCTACTGATCTACACTGATTTATGTAGCAAAAACTCTTTACGCATTAAACTATTCTTAATTCCAGTATTTCGTTACCAATATCGAATACATCCTCTTTATATTTATTTAAATTAATCAATTCCTTCCTTGAATCACCTGGAACAAATACAAATCAGTTACTCACTAGAAAACACCAACGTGTTTTGGAAGATACATATCATTTATTATAAAAGTAATAAATTTCAATTAATATGGATTCATATAGCAATCATGAATTTTTATTACCTATAACGGAATTCAATGCAGTTTCATTTTCAATATTTCGTTTTACTATGCAGCAGTTGGAATTTTCTTCAACGGAAGGTTTGAATTTGCATTTGCAGTTGCTTCGAGCGACGCCGATCCTCCAGAATTAACTGTACCGATAGCAACATTATTCCCAACATTATTATTATCACTAACAGAGGACAAACTTTTCATCGTTGTATCAGTTTCAACATCCGTATCGACTTCTACCTTACTGTTTTGATTATTTGTTTGTGAATCATTTAGCTGTGCCCCCGCAGTTAAATTCAAACCCTCTAAGGTAGTAAGAGAAATTGCTGCCATAGTTGGCTCATTTAACCCACGACTAGATTCTGATGCCTCGATGTCGACCTTAAGCGTAGAAGAATTTATATCCGTAATCGCTTTCTGATTGTTACCTATGATTGTCCCTTTAACATTAGTTGCATTTCTGCCCTCCTCAGAATCAACACCGACGCTTCCTGAAAGATTCACGACAACATCGTCGGAAGAATTTGATATTACTGAATCCGAAATGCTGCCATTGTGCAACACGGTCACATTATGTTCCTCAATATCAATTCCAATATTGCCAGAAATATGAATATTGTCCACAATAATGACCTTGTCAGCCCCCGACCCGTTAGTCCTAATCAACTCTCCGTCAATTACAATAGAAGATCCATTAATATGGATACCAGTAATATCGGCTAGAGAAACGTTCCCAATTGTTAAATTGAAATTGCCAGAGTCTAATATGCCGCCATTACCAACCGAACTTCCATTATTGCCTTCAACGGCAACCTCTATGTTGCCAGAAACAATAATTTCTGATCCCGAAGGTAAAATATCATCTATACCACCGTCATTAGGCGTGGTGCCATTACGGTCCCAACCTTTCGGTGTGCTGGAAGTCTGCCAGGAAGGACTGGAGTTGGTTGGGGACACTGGGGGTCCGCTTGATGGGGTAGTATGGTCTGGTCTCGTTACTACGATGCCGGAACTACATCCAGAAGAGCCACTATCCATAGGTACAGAAGGTGAGCTGGAAGCTGACCAGGAAGGATTGCTAGACGTAGATGAGTTAGATCGCGTAGATGCACCTGTTTGTTCAGATGATGACTGGGTGGAGCTAGTCGGAGCCTCAGGTTGTCTACTAGTTGAGGTACTATTTCCTGGTGTAGGTCTTGGGCTCGTGGTGGTGCCTTCTGAAGTGCTTGATGGTGTGCTGGGGGTTTCCCAAGGCGAGCTGGTCGTCTCTGTGGGTGTCGGCCAGGTTGATCCTCTAGTTGGTTGAGACGACGACTTGCTGGCGGTGGCTGGGGTCTCCGGGGTCACCGGTTGTTTACTTGTTGAGGTACTATTTCCTGGTGTAGGTCTTGGGCTCGTGGTGGTGCCTTCTGAAGTGCTTGATGGTGTGCTGGGCGTTTCCCAAGGCGAGCTGGTCGTCTCTGTGGGTGTCGGCCAGGTTGATCCTCTAGTTGGTTGAGACGACGACTTGCTGGCGGTGGCTGGGGTCTCCGGGGTCACCGGTTGTTTACTTGTTGAGGTACTATTTCCTGGTGTAGGTCTTGGGCTCGTGGTGGTGCCTTCTGAAGTGCTTGATGGTGTGCTGGGCGTTTCCCAAGGCGAGCTGGTCGTCTCTGTGGGTGTCGGCCAGGTTGATCCTCTAGTTGGTTGAGACGACGACTTGCTGGCGGTGGCTGGGGTCTCCGGGGTCACCGGTTGTTTACTTGTTGAGGTACTATTTCCTGGTGTAGGTCTTGGGCTCGTGGTGGTGCCTTCTGAAGTGCTTGATGGTGTGCTGGGCGTTTCCCAAGGCGAGCTGGTCGTCTCTGTGGGTGTCGGCCAGGTTGATCCTCTAGTTGGTTGAGACGACGACTTGCTGGCGGTGGCTGGGGTCTCCGGGGTCACCGGTTGTTTACTTGTTGAGGTACTATTTCCTGGTGTAGGTCTTGGGCTCGTGGTGGTGCCTTCTGAAGTGCTTGATGGTGTGCTGGGCGTTTCCCAAGGCGAGCTGGTCGTCTCTGTGGGTGTCGGCCAGGTTGATCCTCTAGTTGGTTGAGACGACGACTTGCTGGCGGTGGCTGGGGTCTCCGGGGTCACCGGTTGTTTACTTGTTGAGGTACTATTTCCTGGTGTAGGTCTTGGGCTCGTGGTGGTGCCTTCTGAAGTGCTTGATGGTGTGCTGGGCGTTTCCCAAGGCGAGCTGGTCGTCTCTGTGGGTGTCGGCCAGGTTGATCCTCTAGTTGGTTGAGACGACGACTTGCTGGCGGTGGCTGGGGTCTCCGGGGTCACCGGTTGTTTACTTGTTGAGGTACTATTTCCTGGTGTAGGTCTTGGGCTCGTGGTGGTGCCTTCTGAAGTGCTTGATGGTGTGCTGGGCGTTTCCCAAGGCGAGCTGGTCGTCTCTGTGGGTGTCGGCCAGGTTGATCCTCTAGTTGGTTGAGACGACGACTTGCTGGCGGTGGCTGGGGTCTCCGGGGTCACCGGTTGTTTACTTGTTGAGGTACTATTTCCTGGTGTAGGTCTTGGGCTCGTGGTGGTGCCTTCTGAAGTGCTTGATGGTGTGCTGGGCGTTTCCCAAGGCGAGCTGGTCGTCTCTGTGGGTGTCGGCCAGGTTGATCCTCTAGTTGGTTGAGACGACGACTTGCTGGCGGTGGCTGGGGTCTCCGGGGTCACCGGTTGTTTACTTGTTGAGGTACTATTTCCTGGTGTAGGTCTTGGGCTCGTGGTGGTGCCTTCTGAAGTGCTTGATGGTGTGCTGGGCGTTTCCCAAGGCGAGCTGGTCGTCTCTGTGGGTGTCGGCCAGGTTGATCCTCTAGTTGGTTGAGACGACGACTTGCTGGCGGTGGCTGGGGTCTCCGGGGTCACCGGTTGTTTACTTGTTGAGGTACTATTTCCTGGTGTAGGTCTTGGGCTCGTGGTGGTGCCTTCTGAAGTGCTTGATGGTGTGCTGGGCGTTTCCCAAGGCGAGCTGGTCGTCTCTGTGGGTGTCGGCCAGGTTGATCCTCTAGTTGGTTGAGACGACGACTTGCTGGCGGTGGCTGGGGTCTCCGGGGTCACCGGTTGTTTACTTGTTGAGGTACTATTTCCTGGTGTAGGTCTTGGGCTCGTGGTGGTGCCTTCTGAAGTGCTTGATGGTGTGCTGGGCGTTTCCCAAGGCGAGCTGGTCGTCTCTGTGGGTGTCGGCCAGGTTGATCCTCTAGTTGGTTGAGACGACGACTTGCTGGCGGTGGCTGGGGTCTCCGGGGTCACCGGTTGTTTACTTGTTGAGGTACTATTTCCTGGTGTAGGTCTTGGGCTCGTGGTGGTGCCTTCTGAAGTGCTTGATGGTGTGCTGGGCGTTTCCCAAGGCGAGCTGGTCGTCTCTGTGGGTGTCGGCCAGGTTGATCCTCTAGTTGGTTGAGACGACGACTTGCTGGCGGTGGCTGGGGTCTCCGGGGTCACCGGTTGTTTACTTGTTGAGGTACTATTTCCTGGTGTAGGTCTTGGGCTCGTGGTGGTGCCTTCTGAAGTGCTTGATGGTGTGCTGGGCGTTTCCCAAGGCGAGCTGGTCGTCTCTGTGGGTGTCGGCCAGGTTGATCCTCTAGTTGGTTGAGACGACGACTTGCTGGCGGTGGCTGGGGTCTCCGGGGTCACCGGTTGTTTACTTGTTGAGGTACTATTTCCTGGTGTAGGTCTTGGGCTCGTGGTGGTGCCTTCTGAAGTGCTTGATGGTGTGCTGGGCGTTTCCCAAGGCGAGCTGGTCGTCTCTGTGGGTGTCGGCCAGGTTGATCCTCTAGTTGGTTGAGACGACGACTTGCTGGCGGTGGCTGGGGTCTCCGGGGTCACCGGTTGTTTACTTGTTGAGGTACTATTTCCTGGTGTAGGTCTTGGGCTCGTGGTGGTGCCTTCTGAAGTGCTTGATGGTGTGCTGGGCGTTTCCCAAGGCGAGCTGGTCGTCTCTGTGGGTGTCGGCCAGGTTGATCCTCTAGTTGGTTGAGACGACGACTTGCTGGCGGTGGCTGGGGTCTCCGGGGTCACCGGTTGTTTACTTGTTGAGGTACTATTTCCTGGTGTAGGTCTTGGGCTCGTGGTGGTGCCTTCTGAAGTGCTTGATGGTGTGCTGGGCGTTTCCCAAGGCGAGCTGGTCGTCTCTGTGGGTGTCGGCCAGGTTGATCCTCTAGTTGGTTGAGACGACGACTTGCTGGCGGTGGCTGGGGTCTCCGGGGTCACCGGTTGTTTACTTGTTGAGGTACTATTTCCTGGTGTAGGTCTTGGGCTCGTGGTGGTGCCTTCTGAAGTGCTTGATGGTGTGCTGGGCGTTTCCCAAGGCGAGCTGGTCGTCTCTGTGGGTGTCGGCCAGGTTGATCCTCTAGTTGGTTGAGACGACGACTTGCTGGCGGTGGCTGGGGTCTCCGGGGTCACCGGTTGTTTACTTGTTGAGGTACTATTTCCTGGTGTAGGTCTTGGGCTCGTGGTGGTGCCTTCTGAAGTGCTTGATGGTGTGCTGGGCGTTTCCCAAGGCGAGCTGGTCGTCTCTGTGGGTGTCGGCCAGGTTGATCCTCTAGTTGGTTGAGACGACGACTTGCTGGCGGTGGCTGGGGTCTCCGGGGTCACCGGTTGTTTACTTGTTGAGGTACTATTTCCTGGTGTAGGTCTTGGGCTCGTGGTGGTGCCTTCTGAAGTGCTTGATGGTGTGCTGGGCGTTTCCCAAGGCGAGCTGGTCGTCTCTGTGGGTGTCGGCCAGGTTGATCCTCTAGTTGGTTGAGACGACGACTTGCTGGCGGTGGCTGGGGTCTCCGGGGTCACCGGTTGTTTACTTGTTGAGGTACTATTTCCTGGTGTAGGTCTTGGGCTCGTGGTGGTGCCTTCTGAAGTGCTTGATGGTGTGCTGGGCGTTTCCCAAGGCGAGCTGGTCGTCTCTGTGGGTGTCGGCCAGGTTGATCCTCTAGTTGGTTGAGACGACGACTTGCTGGCGGTGGCTGGGGTCTCCGGGGTCACCGGTTGTTTACTTGTTGAGGTACTATTTCCTGGTGTAGGTCTTGGGCTCGTGGTGGTGCCTTCTGAAGTGCTTGATGGTGTGCTGGGCGTTTCCCAAGGCGAGCTGGTCGTCTCTGTGGGTGTCGGCCAGGTTGATCCTCTAGTTGGTTGAGACGACGACTTGCTGGCGGTGGCTGGGGTCTCCGGGGTCACCGGTTGTTTACTTGTTGAGGTACTATTTCCTGGTGTAGGTCTTGGGCTCGTGGTGGTGCCTTCTGAAGTGCTTGATGGTGTGCTGGGCGTTTCCCAAGGCGAGCTGGTCGTCTCTGTGGGTGTCGGCCAGGTTGATCCTCTAGTTGGTTGAGACGACGACTTGCTGGCGGTGGCTGGGGTCTCCGGGGTCACCGGTTGTTTACTTGTTGAGGTACTATTTCCTGGTGTAGGTCTTGGGCTCGTGGTGGTGCCTTCTGAAGTGCTTGATGGTGTGCTGGGCGTTTCCCAAGGCGAGCTGGTCGTCTCTGTGGGTGTCGGCCAGGTTGATCCTCTAGTTGGTTGAGACGACGACTTGCTGGCGGTGGCTGGGGTCTCCGGGGTCACCGGTTGTTTACTTGTTGAGGTACTATTTCCTGGTGTAGGTCTTGGGCTCGTGGTGGTGCCTTCTGAAGTGCTTGATGGTGTGCTGGGCGTTTCCCAAGGCGAGCTGGTCGTCTCTGTGGGTGTCGGCCAGGTTGATCCTCTAGTTGGTTGAGACGACGACTTGCTGGCGGTGGCTGGGGTCTCCGGGGTCACCGGTTGTTTACTTGTTGAGGTACTATTTCCTGGTGTAGGTCTTGGGCTCGTGGTGGTGCCTTCTGAAGTGCTTGATGGTGTGCTGGGCGTTTCCCAAGGCGAGCTGGTCGTCTCTGTGGGTGTCGGCCAGGTTGATCCTCTAGTTGGTTGAGACGACGACTTGCTGGCGGTGGCTGGGGTCTCCGGGGTCACCGGTTGTTTACTTGTTGAGGTACTATTTCCTGGTGTAGGTCTTGGGCTCGTGGTGGTGCCTTCTGAAGTGCTTGATGGTGTGCTGGGCGTTTCCCAAGGCGAGCTGGTCGTCTCTGTGGGTGTCGGCCAGGTTGATCCTCTAGTTGGTTGAGACGACGACTTGCTGGCGGTGGCTGGGGTCTCCGGGGTCACCGGTTGTTTACTTGTTGAGGTACTATTTCCTGGTGTAGGTCTTGGGCTCGTGGTGGTGCCTTCTGAAGTGCTTGATGGTGTGCTGGGCGTTTCCCAAGGCGAGCTGGTCGTCTCTGTGGGTGTCGGCCAGGTTGATCCTCTAGTTGGTTGAGACGACGACTTGCTGGCGGTGGCTGGGGTCTCCGGGGTCACCGGTTGTTTACTTGTTGAGGTACTATTTCCTGGTGTAGGTCTTGGGCTCGTGGTGGTGCCTTCTGAAGTGCTTGATGGTGTGCTGGGCGTTTCCCAAGGCGAGCTGGTCGTCTCTGTGGGTGTCGGCCAGGTTGATCCTCTAGTTGGTTGAGACGACGACTTGCTGGCGGTGGCTGGGGTCTCCGGGGTCACCGGTTGTTTACTTGTTGAGGTACTATTTCCTGGTGTAGGTCTTGGGCTCGTGGTGGTGCCTTCTGAAGTGCTTGATGGTGTGCTGGGCGTTTCCCAAGGCGAGCTGGTCGTCTCTGTGGGTGTCGGCCAGGTTGATCCTCTAGTTGGTTGAGACGACGACTTGCTGGCGGTGGCTGGGGTCTCCGGGGTCACCGGTTGTTTACTTGTTGAGGTACTATTTCCTGGTGTAGGTCTTGGGCTCGTGGTGGTGCCTTCTGAAGTGCTTGATGGTGTGCTGGGCGTTTCCCAAGGCGAGCTGGTCGTCTCTGTGGGTGTCGGCCAGGTTGATCCTCTAGTTGGTTGAGACGACGACTTGCTGGCGGTGGCTGGGGTCTCCGGGGTCACCGGTTGTTTACTTGTTGAGGTACTATTTCCTGGTGTAGGTCTTGGGCTCGTGGTGGTGCCTTCTGAAGTGCTTGATGGTGTGCTGGGCGTTTCCCAAGGCGAGCTGGTCGTCTCTGTGGGTGTCGGCCAGGTTGATCCTCTAGTTGGTTGAGACGACGACTTGCTGGCGGTGGCTGGGGTCTCCGGGGTCACCGGTTGTTTACTTGTTGAGGTACTATTTCCTGGTGTAGGTCTTGGGCTCGTGGTGGTGCCTTCTGAAGTGCTTGATGGTGTGCTGGGCGTTTCCCAAGGCGAGCTGGTCGTCTCTGTGGGTGTCGGCCAGGTTGATCCTCTAGTTGGTTGAGACGACGACTTGCTGGCGGTGGCTGGGGTCTCCGGGGTCACCGGTTGTTTACTTGTTGAGGTACTATTTCCTGGTGTAGGTCTTGGGCTCGTGGTGGTGCCTTCTGAAGTGCTTGATGGTGTGCTGGGCGTTTCCCAAGGCGAGCTGGTCGTCTCTGTGGGTGTCGGCCAGGTTGATCCTCTAGTTGGTTGAGACGACGACTTGCTGGCGGTGGCTGGGGTCTCCGGGGTCACCGGTTGTTTACTTGTTGAGGTACTATTTCCTGGTGTAGGTCTTGGGCTCGTGGTGGTGCCTTCTGAAGTGCTTGATGGTGTGCTGGGCGTTTCCCAAGGCGAGCTGGTCGTCTCTGTGGGTGTCGGCCAGGTTGATCCTCTAGTTGGTTGAGACGACGACTTGCTGGCGGTGGCTGGGGTCTCCGGGGTCACCGGTTGTTTACTTGTTGAGGTACTATTTCCTGGTGTAGGTCTTGGGCTCGTGGTGGTGCCTTCTGAAGTGCTTGATGGTGTGCTGGGCGTTTCCCAAGGCGAGCTGGTCGTCTCTGTGGGTGTCGGCCAGGTTGATCCTCTAGTTGGTTGAGACGACGACTTGCTGGCGGTGGCTGGGGTCTCCGGGGTCACCGGTTGTTTACTTGTTGAGGTACTATTTCCTGGTGTAGGTCTTGGGCTCGTGGTGGTGCCTTCTGAAGTGCTTGATGGTGTGCTGGGCGTTTCCCAAGGCGAGCTGGTCGTCTCTGTGGGTGTCGGCCAGGTTGATCCTCTAGTTGGTTGAGACGACGACTTGCTGGCGGTGGCTGGGGTCTCCGGGGTCACCGGTTGTTTACTTGTTGAGGTACTATTTCCTGGTGTAGGTCTTGGGCTCGTGGTGGTGCCTTCTGAAGTGCTTGATGGTGTGCTGGGCGTTTCCCAAGGCGAGCTGGTCGTCTCTGTGGGTGTCGGCCAGGTTGATCCTCTAGTTGGTTGAGACGACGACTTGCTGGCGGTGGCTGGGGTCTCCGGGGTCACCGGTTGTTTACTTGTTGAGGTACTATTTCCTGGTGTAGGTCTTGGGCTCGTGGTGGTGCCTTCTGAAGTGCTTGATGGTGTGCTGGGCGTTTCCCAAGGCGAGCTGGTCGTCTCTGTGGGTGTCGGCCAGGTTGATCCTCTAGTTGGTTGAGACGACGACTTGCTGGCGGTGGCTGGGGTCTCCGGGGTCACCGGTTGTTTACTTGTTGAGGTACTATTTCCTGGTGTAGGTCTTGGGCTCGTGGTGGTGCCTTCTGAAGTGCTTGATGGTGTGCTGGGCGTTTCCCAAGGCGAGCTGGTCGTCTCTGTGGGTGTCGGCCAGGTTGATCCTCTAGTTGGTTGAGACGACGACTTGCTGGCGGTGGCTGGGGTCTCCGGGGTCACCGGTTGTTTACTTGTTGAGGTACTATTTCCTGGTGTAGGTCTTGGGCTCGTGGTGGTGCCTTCTGAAGTGCTTGATGGTGTGCTGGGCGTTTCCCAAGGCGAGCTGGTCGTCTCTGTGGGTGTCGGCCAGGTTGATCCTCTAGTTGGTTGAGACGACGACTTGCTGGCGGTGGCTGGGGTCTCCGGGGTCACCGGTTGTTTACTTGTTGAGGTACTATTTCCTGGTGTAGGTCTTGGGCTCGTGGTGGTGCCTTCTGAAGTGCTTGATGGTGTGCTGGGCGTTTCCCAAGGCGAGCTGGTCGTCTCTGTGGGTGTCGGCCAGGTTGATCCTCTAGTTGGTTGAGACGACGACTTGCTGGCGGTGGCTGGGGTCTCCGGGGTCACCGGTTGTTTACTTGTTGAGGTACTATTTCCTGGTGTAGGTCTTGGGCTCGTGGTGGTGCCTTCTGAAGTGCTTGATGGTGTGCTGGGCGTTTCCCAAGGCGAGCTGGTCGTCTCTGTGGGTGTCGGCCAGGTTGATCCTCTAGTTGGTTGAGACGACGACTTGCTGGCGGTGGCTGGGGTCTCCGGGGTCACCGGTTGTTTACTTGTTGAGGTACTATTTCCTGGTGTAGGTCTTGGGCTCGTGGTGGTGCCTTCTGAAGTGCTTGATGGTGTGCTGGGCGTTTCCCAAGGCGAGCTGGTCGTCTCTGTGGGTGTCGGCCAGGTTGATCCTCTAGTTGGTTGAGACGACGACTTGCTGGCGGTGGCTGGGGTCTCCGGGGTCACCGGTTGTTTACTTGTTGAGGTACTATTTCCTGGTGTAGGTCTTGGGCTCGTGGTGGTGCCTTCTGAAGTGCTTGATGGTGTGCTGGGCGTTTCCCAAGGCGAGCTGGTCGTCTCTGTGGGTGTCGGCCAGGTTGATCCTCTAGTTGGTTGAGACGACGACTTGCTGGCGGTGGCTGGGGTCTCCGGGGTCACCGGTTGTTTACTTGTTGAGGTACTATTTCCTGGTGTAGGTCTTGGGCTCGTGGTGGTGCCTTCTGAAGTGCTTGATGGTGTGCTGGGCGTTTCCCAAGGCGAGCTGGTCGTCTCTGTGGGTGTCGGCCAGGTTGATCCTCTAGTTGGTTGAGACGACGACTTGCTGGCGGTGGCTGGGGTCTCCGGGGTCACCGGTTGTTTACTTGTTGAGGTACTATTTCCTGGTGTAGGTCTTGGGCTCGTGGTGGTGCCTTCTGAAGTGCTTGATGGTGTGCTGGGCGTTTCCCAAGGCGAGCTGGTCGTCTCTGTGGGTGTCGGCCAGGTTGATCCTCTAGTTGGTTGAGACGACGACTTGCTGGCGGTGGCTGGGGTCTCCGGGGTCACCGGTTGTTTACTTGTTGAGGTACTATTTCCTGGTGTAGGTCTTGGGCTCGTGGTGGTGCCTTCTGAAGTGCTTGATGGTGTGCTGGGCGTTTCCCAAGGCGAGCTGGTCGTCTCTGTGGGTGTCGGCCAGGTTGATCCTCTAGTTGGTTGAGACGACGACTTGCTGGCGGTGGCTGGGGTCTCCGGGGTCACCGGTTGTTTACTTGTTGAGGTACTATTTCCTGGTGTAGGTCTTGGGCTCGTGGTGGTGCCTTCTGAAGTGCTTGATGGTGTGCTGGGCGTTTCCCAAGGCGAGCTGGTCGTCTCTGTGGGTGTCGGCCAGGTTGATCCTCTAGTTGGTTGAGACGACGACTTGCTGGCGGTGGCTGGGGTCTCCGGGGTCACCGGTTGTTTACTTGTTGAGGTACTATTTCCTGGTGTAGGTCTTGGGCTCGTGGTGGTGCCTTCTGAAGTGCTTGATGGTGTGCTGGGCGTTTCCCAAGGCGAGCTGGTCGTCTCTGTGGGTGTCGGCCAGGTTGATCCTCTAGTTGGTTGAGACGACGACTTGCTGGCGGTGGCTGGGGTCTCCGGGGTCACCGGTTGTTTACTTGTTGAGGTACTATTTCCTGGTGTAGGTCTTGGGCTCGTGGTGGTGCCTTCTGAAGTGCTTGATGGTGTGCTGGGCGTTTCCCAAGGCGAGCTGGTCGTCTCTGTGGGTGTCGGCCAGGTTGATCCTCTAGTTGGTTGAGACGACGACTTGCTGGCGGTGGCTGGGGTCTCCGGGGTCACCGGTTGTTTACTTGTTGAGGTACTATTTCCTGGTGTAGGTCTTGGGCTCGTGGTGGTGCCTTCTGAAGTGCTTGATGGTGTGCTGGGCGTTTCCCAAGGCGAGCTGGTCGTCTCTGTGGGTGTCGGCCAGGTTGATCCTCTAGTTGGTTGAGACGACGACTTGCTGGCGGTGGCTGGGGTCTCCGGGGTCACCGGTTGTTTACTTGTTGAGGTACTATTTCCTGGTGTAGGTCTTGGGCTCGTGGTGGTGCCTTCTGAAGTGCTTGATGGTGTGCTGGGCGTTTCCCAAGGCGAGCTGGTCGTCTCTGTGGGTGTCGGCCAGGTTGATCCTCTAGTTGGTTGAGACGACGACTTGCTGGCGGTGGCTGGGGTCTCCGGGGTCACCGGTTGTTTACTTGTTGAGGTACTATTTCCTGGTGTAGGTCTTGGGCTCGTGGTGGTGCCTTCTGAAGTGCTTGATGGTGTGCTGGGCGTTTCCCAAGGCGAGCTGGTCGTCTCTGTGGGTGTCGGCCAGGTTGATCCTCTAGTTGGTTGAGACGACGACTTGCTGGCGGTGGCTGGGGTCTCCGGGGTCACCGGTTGTTTACTTGTTGAGGTACTATTTCCTGGTGTAGGTCTTGGGCTCGTGGTGGTGCCTTCTGAAGTGCTTGATGGTGTGCTGGGCGTTTCCCAAGGCGAGCTGGTCGTCTCTGTGGGTGTCGGCCAGGTTGATCCTCTAGTTGGTTGAGACGACGACTTGCTGGCGGTGGCTGGGGTCTCCGGGGTCACCGGTTGTTTACTTGTTGAGGTACTATTTCCTGGTGTAGGTCTTGGGCTCGTGGTGGTGCCTTCTGAAGTGCTTGATGGTGTGCTGGGCGTTTCCCAAGGCGAGCTGGTCGTCTCTGTGGGTGTCGGCCAGGTTGATCCTCTAGTTGGTTGAGACGACGACTTGCTGGCGGTGGCTGGGGTCTCCGGGGTCACCGGTTGTTTACTTGTTGAGGTACTATTTCCTGGTGTAGGTCTTGGGCTCGTGGTGGTGCCTTCTGAAGTGCTTGATGGTGTGCTGGGCGTTTCCCAAGGCGAGCTGGTCGTCTCTGTGGGTGTCGGCCAGGTTGATCCTCTAGTTGGTTGAGACGACGACTTGCTGGCGGTGGCTGGGGTCTCCGGGGTCACCGGTTGTTTACTTGTTGAGGTACTATTTCCTGGTGTAGGTCTTGGGCTCGTGGTGGTGCCTTCTGAAGTGCTTGATGGTGTGCTGGGCGTTTCCCAAGGCGAGCTGGTCGTCTCTGTGGGTGTCGGCCAGGTTGATCCTCTAGTTGGTTGAGACGACGACTTGCTGGCGGTGGCTGGGGTCTCCGGGGTCACCGGTTGTTTACTTGTTGAGGTACTATTTCCTGGTGTAGGTCTTGGGCTCGTGGTGGTGCCTTCTGAAGTGCTTGATGGTGTGCTGGGCGTTTCCCAAGGCGAGCTGGTCGTCTCTGTGGGTGTCGGCCAGGTTGATCCTCTAGTTGGTTGAGACGACGACTTGCTGGCGGTGGCTGGGGTCTCCGGGGTCACCGGTTGTTTACTTGTTGAGGTACTATTTCCTGGTGTAGGTCTTGGGCTCGTGGTGGTGCCTTCTGAAGTGCTTGATGGTGTGCTGGGCGTTTCCCAAGGCGAGCTGGTCGTCTCTGTGGGTGTCGGCCAGGTTGATCCTCTAGTTGGTTGAGACGACGACTTGCTGGCGGTGGCTGGGGTCTCCGGGGTCACCGGTTGTTTACTTGTTGAGGTACTATTTCCTGGTGTAGGTCTTGGGCTCGTGGTGGTGCCTTCTGAAGTGCTTGATGGTGTGCTGGGCGTTTCCCAAGGCGAGCTGGTCGTCTCTGTGGGTGTCGGCCAGGTTGATCCTCTAGTTGGTTGAGACGACGACTTGCTGGCGGTGGCTGGGGTCTCCGGGGTCACCGGTTGTTTACTTGTTGAGGTACTATTTCCTGGTGTAGGTCTTGGGCTCGTGGTGGTGCCTTCTGAAGTGCTTGATGGTGTGCTGGGCGTTTCCCAAGGCGAGCTGGTCGTCTCTGTGGGTGTCGGCCAGGTTGATCCTCTAGTTGGTTGAGACGACGACTTGCTGGCGGTGGCTGGGGTCTCCGGGGTCACCGGTTGTTTACTTGTTGAGGTACTATTTCCTGGTGTAGGTCTTGGGCTCGTGGTGGTGCCTTCTGAAGTGCTTGATGGTGTGCTGGGCGTTTCCCAAGGCGAGCTGGTCGTCTCTGTGGGTGTCGGCCAGGTTGATCCTCTAGTTGGTTGAGACGACGACTTGCTGGCGGTGGCTGGGGTCTCCGGGGTCACCGGTTGTTTACTTGTTGAGGTACTATTTCCTGGTGTAGGTCTTGGGCTCGTGGTGGTGCCTTCTGAAGTGCTTGATGGTGTGCTGGGCGTTTCCCAAGGCGAGCTGGTCGTCTCTGTGGGTGTCGGCCAGGTTGATCCTCTAGTTGGTTGAGACGACGACTTGCTGGCGGTGGCTGGGGTCTCCGGGGTCACCGGTTGTTTACTTGTTGAGGTACTATTTCCTGGTGTAGGTCTTGGGCTCGTGGTGGTGCCTTCTGAAGTGCTTGATGGTGTGCTGGGCGTTTCCCAAGGCGAGCTGGTCGTCTCTGTGGGTGTCGGCCAGGTTGATCCTCTAGTTGGTTGAGACGACGACTTGCTGGCGGTGGCTGGGGTCTCCGGGGTCACCGGTTGTTTACTTGTTGAGGTACTATTTCCTGGTGTAGGTCTTGGGCTCGTGGTGGTGCCTTCTGAAGTGCTTGATGGTGTGCTGGGCGTTTCCCAAGGCGAGCTGGTCGTCTCTGTGGGTGTCGGCCAGGTTGATCCTCTAGTTGGTTGAGACGACGACTTGCTGGCGGTGGCTGGGGTCTCCGGGGTCACCGGTTGTTTACTTGTTGAGGTACTATTTCCTGGTGTAGGTCTTGGGCTCGTGGTGGTGCCTTCTGAAGTGCTTGATGGTGTGCTGGGCGTTTCCCAAGGCGAGCTGGTCGTCTCTGTGGGTGTCGGCCAGGTTGATCCTCTAGTTGGTTGAGACGACGACTTGCTGGCGGTGGCTGGGGTCTCCGGGGTCACCGGTTGTTTACTTGTTGAGGTACTATTTCCTGGTGTAGGTCTTGGGCTCGTGGTGGTGCCTTCTGAAGTGCTTGATGGTGTGCTGGGCGTTTCCCAAGGCGAGCTGGTCGTCTCTGTGGGTGTCGGCCAGGTTGATCCTCTAGTTGGTTGAGACGACGACTTGCTGGCGGTGGCTGGGGTCTCCGGGGTCACCGGTTGTTTACTTGTTGAGGTACTATTTCCTGGTGTAGGTCTTGGGCTCGTGGTGGTGCCTTCTGAAGTGCTTGATGGTGTGCTGGGCGTTTCCCAAGGCGAGCTGGTCGTCTCTGTGGGTGTCGGCCAGGTTGATCCTCTAGTTGGTTGAGACGACGACTTGCTGGCGGTGGCTGGGGTCTCCGGGGTCACCGGTTGTTTACTTGTTGAGGTACTATTTCCTGGTGTAGGTCTTGGGCTCGTGGTGGTGCCTTCTGAAGTGCTTGATGGTGTGCTGGGCGTTTCCCAAGGCGAGCTGGTCGTCTCTGTGGGTGTCGGCCAGGTTGATCCTCTAGTTGGTTGAGACGACGACTTGCTGGCGGTGGCTGGGGTCTCCGGGGTCACCGGTTGTTTACTTGTTGAGGTACTATTTCCTGGTGTAGGTCTTGGGCTCGTGGTGGTGCCTTCTGAAGTGCTTGATGGTGTGCTGGGCGTTTCCCAAGGCGAGCTGGTCGTCTCTGTGGGTGTCGGCCAGGTTGATCCTCTAGTTGGTTGAGACGACGACTTGCTGGCGGTGGCTGGGGTCTCCGGGGTCACCGGTTGTTTACTTGTTGAGGTACTATTTCCTGGTGTAGGTCTTGGGCTCGTGGTGGTGCCTTCTGAAGTGCTTGATGGTGTGCTGGGCGTTTCCCAAGGCGAGCTGGTCGTCTCTGTGGGTGTCGGCCAGGTTGATCCTCTAGTTGGTTGAGACGACGACTTGCTGGCGGTGGCTGGGGTCTCCGGGGTCACCGGTTGTTTACTTGTTGAGGTACTATTTCCTGGTGTAGGTCTTGGGCTCGTGGTGGTGCCTTCTGAAGTGCTTGATGGTGTGCTGGGCGTTTCCCAAGGCGAGCTGGTCGTCTCTGTGGGTGTCGGCCAGGTTGATCCTCTAGTTGGTTGAGACGACGACTTGCTGGCGGTGGCTGGGGTCTCCGGGGTCACCGGTTGTTTACTTGTTGAGGTACTATTTCCTGGTGTAGGTCTTGGGCTCGTGGTGGTGCCTTCTGAAGTGCTTGATGGTGTGCTGGGCGTTTCCCAAGGCGAGCTGGTCGTCTCTGTGGGTGTCGGCCAGGTTGATCCTCTAGTTGGTTGAGACGACGACTTGCTGGCGGTGGCTGGGGTCTCCGGGGTCACCGGTTGTTTACTTGTTGAGGTACTATTTCCTGGTGTAGGTCTTGGGCTCGTGGTGGTGCCTTCTGAAGTGCTTGATGGTGTGCTGGGCGTTTCCCAAGGCGAGCTGGTCGTCTCTGTGGGTGTCGGCCAGGTTGATCCTCTAGTTGGTTGAGACGACGACTTGCTGGCGGTGGCTGGGGTCTCCGGGGTCACCGGTTGTTTACTTGTTGAGGTACTATTTCCTGGTGTAGGTCTTGGGCTCGTGGTGGTGCCTTCTGAAGTGCTTGATGGTGTGCTGGGCGTTTCCCAAGGCGAGCTGGTCGTCTCTGTGGGTGTCGGCCAGGTTGATCCTCTAGTTGGTTGAGACGACGACTTGCTGGCGGTGGCTGGGGTCTCCGGGGTCACCGGTTGTTTACTTGTTGAGGTACTATTTCCTGGTGTAGGTCTTGGGCTCGTGGTGGTGCCTTCTGAAGTGCTTGATGGTGTGCTGGGCGTTTCCCAAGGCGAGCTGGTCGTCTCTGTGGGTGTCGGCCAGGTTGATCCTCTAGTTGGTTGAGACGACGACTTGCTGGCGGTGGCTGGGGTCTCCGGGGTCACCGGTTGTTTACTTGTTGAGGTACTATTTCCTGGTGTAGGTCTTGGGCTCGTGGTGGTGCCTTCTGAAGTGCTTGATGGTGTGCTGGGCGTTTCCCAAGGCGAGCTGGTCGTCTCTGTGGGTGTCGGCCAGGTTGATCCTCTAGTTGGTTGAGACGACGACTTGCTGGCGGTGGCTGGGGTCTCCGGGGTCACCGGTTGTTTACTTGTTGAGGTACTATTTCCTGGTGTAGGTCTTGGGCTCGTGGTGGTGCCTTCTGAAGTGCTTGATGGTGTGCTGGGCGTTTCCCAAGGCGAGCTGGTCGTCTCTGTGGGTGTCGGCCAGGTTGATCCTCTAGTTGGTTGAGACGACGACTTGCTGGCGGTGGCTGGGGTCTCCGGGGTCACCGGTTGTTTACTTGTTGAGGTACTATTTCCTGGTGTAGGTCTTGGGCTCGTGGTGGTGCCTTCTGAAGTGCTTGATGGTGTGCTGGGCGTTTCCCAAGGCGAGCTGGTCGTCTCTGTGGGTGTCGGCCAGGTTGATCCTCTAGTTGGTTGAGACGACGACTTGCTGGCGGTGGCTGGGGTCTCCGGGGTCACCGGTTGTTTACTTGTTGAGGTACTATTTCCTGGTGTAGGTCTTGGGCTCGTGGTGGTGCCTTCTGAAGTGCTTGATGGTGTGCTGGGCGTTTCCCAAGGCGAGCTGGTCGTCTCTGTGGGTGTCGGCCAGGTTGATCCTCTAGTTGGTTGAGACGACGACTTGCTGGCGGTGGCTGGGGTCTCCGGGGTCACCGGTTGTTTACTTGTTGAGGTACTATTTCCTGGTGTAGGTCTTGGGCTCGTGGTGGTGCCTTCTGAAGTGCTTGATGGTGTGCTGGGCGTTTCCCAAGGCGAGCTGGTCGTCTCTGTGGGTGTCGGCCAGGTTGATCCTCTAGTTGGTTGAGACGACGACTTGCTGGCGGTGGCTGGGGTCTCCGGGGTCACCGGTTGTTTACTTGTTGAGGTACTATTTCCTGGTGTAGGTCTTGGGCTCGTGGTGGTGCCTTCTGAAGTGCTTGATGGTGTGCTGGGCGTTTCCCAAGGCGAGCTGGTCGTCTCTGTGGGTGTCGGCCAGGTTGATCCTCTAGTTGGTTGAGACGACGACTTGCTGGCGGTGGCTGGGGTCTCCGGGGTCACCGGTTGTTTACTTGTTGAGGTACTATTTCCTGGTGTAGGTCTTGGGCTCGTGGTGGTGCCTTCTGAAGTGCTTGATGGTGTGCTGGGCGTTTCCCAAGGCGAGCTGGTCGTCTCTGTGGGTGTCGGCCAGGTTGATCCTCTAGTTGGTTGAGACGACGACTTGCTGGCGGTGGCTGGGGTCTCCGGGGTCACCGGTTGTTTACTTGTTGAGGTACTATTTCCTGGTGTAGGTCTTGGGCTCGTGGTGGTGCCTTCTGAAGTGCTTGATGGTGTGCTGGGCGTTTCCCAAGGCGAGCTGGTCGTCTCTGTGGGTGTCGGCCAGGTTGATCCTCTAGTTGGTTGAGACGACGACTTGCTGGCGGTGGCTGGGGTCTCCGGGGTCACCGGTTGTTTACTTGTTGAGGTACTATTTCCTGGTGTAGGTCTTGGGCTCGTGGTGGTGCCTTCTGAAGTGCTTGATGGTGTGCTGGGCGTTTCCCAAGGCGAGCTGGTCGTCTCTGTGGGTGTCGGCCAGGTTGATCCTCTAGTTGGTTGAGACGACGACTTGCTGGCGGTGGCTGGGGTCTCCGGGGTCACCGGTTGTTTACTTGTTGAGGTACTATTTCCTGGTGTAGGTCTTGGGCTCGTGGTGGTGCCTTCTGAAGTGCTTGATGGTGTGCTGGGCGTTTCCCAAGGCGAGCTGGTCGTCTCTGTGGGTGTCGGCCAGGTTGATCCTCTAGTTGGTTGAGACGACGACTTGCTGGCGGTGGCTGGGGTCTCCGGGGTCACCGGTTGTTTACTTGTTGAGGTACTATTTCCTGGTGTAGGTCTTGGGCTCGTGGTGGTGCCTTCTGAAGTGCTTGATGGTGTGCTGGGCGTTTCCCAAGGCGAGCTGGTCGTCTCTGTGGGTGTCGGCCAGGTTGATCCTCTAGTTGGTTGAGACGACGACTTGCTGGCGGTGGCTGGGGTCTCCGGGGTCACCGGTTGTTTACTTGTTGAGGTACTATTTCCTGGTGTAGGTCTTGGGCTCGTGGTGGTGCCTTCTGAAGTGCTTGATGGTGTGCTGGGCGTTTCCCAAGGCGAGCTGGTCGTCTCTGTGGGTGTCGGCCAGGTTGATCCTCTAGTTGGTTGAGACGACGACTTGCTGGCGGTGGCTGGGGTCTCCGGGGTCACCGGTTGTTTACTTGTTGAGGTACTATTTCCTGGTGTAGGTCTTGGGCTCGTGGTGGTGCCTTCTGAAGTGCTTGATGGTGTGCTGGGCGTTTCCCAAGGCGAGCTGGTCGTCTCTGTGGGTGTCGGCCAGGTTGATCCTCTAGTTGGTTGAGACGACGACTTGCTGGCGGTGGCTGGGGTCTCCGGGGTCACCGGTTGTTTACTTGTTGAGGTACTATTTCCTGGTGTAGGTCTTGGGCTCGTGGTGGTGCCTTCTGAAGTGCTTGATGGTGTGCTGGGCGTTTCCCAAGGCGAGCTGGTCGTCTCTGTGGGTGTCGGCCAGGTTGATCCTCTAGTTGGTTGAGACGACGACTTGCTGGCGGTGGCTGGGGTCTCCGGGGTCACCGGTTGTTTACTTGTTGAGGTACTATTTCCTGGTGTAGGTCTTGGGCTCGTGGTGGTGCCTTCTGAAGTGCTTGATGGTGTGCTGGGCGTTTCCCAAGGCGAGCTGGTCGTCTCTGTGGGTGTCGGCCAGGTTGATCCTCTAGTTGGTTGAGACGACGACTTGCTGGCGGTGGCTGGGGTCTCCGGGGTCACCGGTTGTTTACTTGTTGAGGTACTATTTCCTGGTGTAGGTCTTGGGCTCGTGGTGGTGCCTTCTGAAGTGCTTGATGGTGTGCTGGGCGTTTCCCAAGGCGAGCTGGTCGTCTCTGTGGGTGTCGGCCAGGTTGATCCTCTAGTTGGTTGAGACGACGACTTGCTGGCGGTGGCTGGGGTCTCCGGGGTCACCGGTTGTTTACTTGTTGAGGTACTATTTCCTGGTGTAGGTCTTGGGCTCGTGGTGGTGCCTTCTGAAGTGCTTGATGGTGTGCTGGGCGTTTCCCAAGGCGAGCTGGTCGTCTCTGTGGGTGTCGGCCAGGTTGATCCTCTAGTTGGTTGAGACGACGACTTGCTGGCGGTGGCTGGGGTCTCCGGGGTCACCGGTTGTTTACTTGTTGAGGTACTATTTCCTGGTGTAGGTCTTGGGCTCGTGGTGGTGCCTTCTGAAGTGCTTGATGGTGTGCTGGGCGTTTCCCAAGGCGAGCTGGTCGTCTCTGTGGGTGTCGGCCAGGTTGATCCTCTAGTTGGTTGAGACGACGACTTGCTGGCGGTGGCTGGGGTCTCCGGGGTCACCGGTTGTTTACTTGTTGAGGTACTATTTCCTGGTGTAGGTCTTGGGCTCGTGGTGGTGCCTTCTGAAGTGCTTGATGGTGTGCTGGGCGTTTCCCAAGGCGAGCTGGTCGTCTCTGTGGGTGTCGGCCAGGTTGATCCTCTAGTTGGTTGAGACGACGACTTGCTGGCGGTGGCTGGGATCTCCGGGGTCACCGGTTGTTTACTTGTTGAGGTACTATTTCCTGGTGTAGGTCTTGGGCTCGTGGTGGTGCCTTCTGAAGTGCTTGATGGTGTGCTGGGCGTTTCCCAAGGCGAGCTGGTCGTCTCTGTGGGTGTCGGCCAGGTTGATCCTCTAGTTGGTTGAGACGACGACTTGCTGGCGGTGGCTGGGATCTCCGGGGTCACCGGTTGTTTACTTGTTGAGGTACTATTTCCTGGTGTAGGTCTTGGGCTCGTGGTGGTGCCTTCTGAAGTGCTTGATGGTGTGCTGGGCGTTTCCCAAGGCGAGCTGGTCGTCTCTGTGGGTGTCGGCCAGGTTGATCCTCTAGTTGGTTGAGACGACGACTTGCTGGCGGTGGCTGGGATCTCCGGGGTCACCGGTTGTTTACTTGTTGAGGTACTATTTCCTGGTGTAGGTCTTGGGCTCGTGGTGGTGCTTTCTGAAGTGCTTGATGAAGTTGCGGTTGGTGTTGTTGTTGCGTTGTTGCACGACCATGGTATCGGTTCGGTTGGTAACTCTGTAATAATTTCAAAGGTGTCATTGACTGAAAGGTGTAAGTTGATGCATCTTTTGATCTCTATTCGTCTATTGTTCTGATCTATTTCTTCTTTTATTTTGCAGATTTTACTGAGTTTGTCTATGCTGATACTCTTCCAGTACTTTTTGATGTACTGTTTGATGTTTAGTTTTTCTATCCATTCATGGAATCTTTTCTTGTTGTATTCGTACAGTTTTTTGTAGAATATTTGGATTGGTGTAAGGTTGTCACAGTTCTTTACTTTTCGATGCTTCAGCATTTCTATTATGTGTTTTCTATTTGCGATTCTCCATCTTATACGTTTTAAATACTCCTCGAATCGCGTTCCGATTTTTATCCGTAAATCTGTTTGGCTTTCTTCTCTTGTGTCGTTGAATTCTATTAGGCGCGAATTGTTTTGATTGTTGTTCCATTGTTCTTCAGAACTGGTTTCATCTGTTGCACTTGATGACTCTGATGTGTCTTTGGTAGTGGAGGTTCTGTTGTCATCTGCTTCATTTTGGTTTTCTTTTTTTCGTTTCTTATCGATTATTCGGTCTATAAGACGTCTATTTTTCTTGGTGTTCGCATTTTCTTCGGAATTTTCTGTACGTTGACTCAGGTCATCAAGGTCTGGTTCGTTTTCCTTTTCCTCTTTTAAACTTCGTTCCCTAGAACGTTTGTCACGAAAAGAGAAATCAGGTCGGCCAATTAATCTCCACGCACTTGTTGTTAGCAAATTTGGTGGACTCTCGGTTTCTTTTTCCTGGTTATCATCATTCTCTTGTTTGTCTTGATTTTCCGAATTTCTTCTAGAGTCTCTGTATTTTGTATATAAGTCCCTAATGCGCTGAGCTGTCTCCTCTCTCTTCAATTCTACTTCTTTTTGCAGTTTCTCAAGTGCAGACTTCCATGACGAATTATCAGACGGAGCGGCGTGTGTATGAACAATTATGGCGACGAGAAAAATAATGGTGATACCTACAAATAATGAGTAAGTGTTATAATTTTGTAATACTATGAATGTTATAATATGGCTGATTCATATTAATAGTAGATAAATATTATGTGACAAATGTGTAGAACTTTCCGTTGTTCCATATACTTTTCTAATAAATATTTAACACTTCCGAACGTTGAATTAAAGAATTAAAATTTAAAAAGTATTAATCCTTAATACTTTTGACTTTTTATATTGCGGAAGTATTAATGAAGAAGATTGCCTGACGAACGACTGATGATTTTGCGTATTTTTAAGAATTGTTTAGTTAAAGTGTAACGCAGAGTGTTTTGGTATTCGTAGTACAATTGAAAATTTCTTTTTCAAAAGTTATATTATGATACTATCATATGTGATTTCCTTTTCTAGAAAATTGAGTTTATGAACTCTAGAAGATATTTACAAACTAATTTTAGTACTCTAAAATTGATAATTATTTTGACAAACTTTTTAGTTCATTCAAGGCATGTTAAGTATATGAATCAGTAACCTGTTACAAGGGATAATTAGTTTTAATTAAATTGATTTCAATTAAATTTCAGTCATACAAATAGTTTAGTTTAGTAATTTATCATGTTTGTTGATTGTTGAAATAATGAAAAATTATAATAATGTTGCAAATGTTAATTAGCTTAAACTAATCAATTGTTCCGTTTATAAATACCTTGAGTAGTTTTTAAACTGAATTTTCTCGGAAAGAAGCTGCATACGAATACACTTTATTCTATATTTCGTATTTATTTTCTTAAAAGGAATTAATTGCTTTTTGATTGTACTACGACTACCAGAAATCGGTATGTAATTTAAGGTAAAAGGAACGAAGACATTCATTTTTTATTCACTAAAGTAAATGAACGTTCTCAATAAATAGGGTATGATTTCTTAAAAACTCAAATTCAGTGATCACTTCCAAATAGTGTACGGCATGTACGCAGTATAATGAACAGAAAAATACTATTCGTGTCATGTATTTAATCATTCAGATGCAAAACATCACTCAAATCTGATTGCATCCGACGAAAAGCACAAAACTTTTTGTTGATTTCTACCGTACGTTTCACTTTTTTATAACCGAACATGCTCTTTTTTTCTCGACATTACCTTTCATTGCATGAAACTTTCATTGAAACACTCTTATATTCGATCACCGATTACACATCGTCACTTCTGCTACCCATTTAATTATTCCCGGTCTTTTTATATAGTTGCCATCTGATAAATGTTTCTTATCGGTTCTTTTGATAAAATTTATGGGTATTATTACAATGATTCAACTTATTTTTCGTGTAATCTTATTCTAAACAAGGCATCCTAATTCTGGCATGGTGAGATTGGAGCGGTTCGCGTTTCGGTAAATATGATTTATTACGACCGGAGCAAACGTGTTTTAACTTTTTTTTAATACGTTGCATTATTCCAGTGACATCAATCGTTATTCGGTTTTAGTCGTATTTGCCGGTTAATTTGATATTGTAAAATGTAACCTTTTTTTTTTGCAGCGTATCTTATCTATGTCTACCCGTTTGCCTTGACGGTATTTATTGTCAATAGGGAACATTCATTTCTATCTCGTATTTCCTGATTTAAAGAGCTGACGTCTTTCCAACTATTCATCTAGCCGAGATTAAGACTAACGAAATTCTGAGTATTCGAATACCAGAAGAAATGTGGAACAATTCGAATATTTTGTAATAGTTCATTCAAAGGCAAAATTATGTTTGAATATTTAAATTTTCTGTATTATTTCAATTTAAAATAAAAAATATTAAAAATTTTTGCAGTTCAAGTCGAAATAAGTGATACACTGTTTTATTTTGATTAATTTTATTTATAGTAAAATAAATTGGAGTACTACCTGATAAATATATTTTAATGAAAAAAGGATTAAGCACTAGCTGTATAAAGCTTGGTACAGAATTAACAAAGAAATTTTTACAAAAAAGCGAATAGTTATTAGCATCATATTTATTCTTCACGAGGTATATAACTGTTAAGTTTCGGGTATGATGCAAATAAAAGTGTAGAATTACGTAGTAGGTTGCAGTATTATAGTTATGTATTTTTCTTTTTGTTTTTAAATCACAAATATGAAAACGTTCCATTTCAAAAGTAACAAGTACCTGGTAATTGGGAGGCTGTAATTTCTTTAATCTCTTCAGATCATCAGACAGTTCGCTGACTTAACTTGAGGTGTATTAACAATAAACAAATAAATTGACATATTTATAGAAATTACATTTTCATAATTATTTACACTGTTTAACTTAATCTTGTTGTAAGAGTGTTCTTTTTAATTGTAGAAAAAATCAGATTTAAAGATGTTGACACTCATGATAGTGAATTATGACTGGCGCCTAAAATCTGTATAACTGTATGATTAAAAATGAAAAACAAAGGAGTAATCTTTGAATAGTATTGATACTATTGGCGTAAGTTTTAAAATTGTAAGCTTAAATTTACAAATCAATTAATCATGTTAATAATGGTTGTTGTATTAATTTGTTTTATTGTACACGTCTGTTTTAGTGTGTTGCAATGTGTTGTAAAAAAATATCTCTTATTGCACATAGATAAGAAGAAAATTGAATGTTAATTACTCGTAAGATAAGTTTATGTTCATACGAATTTACGAATTCTCCCATCATCGAATGGTCTCCAGTGGCCTGAGATTAACTCTGGTTGTCATCCGACGAATCTTAATTACAGCTGCAAATTATTTCAAGCAAATAATGATTATTATTGTATATTGCACTTTCAAGATATCATTGTTGAATGTACAGGAAGGTTGATGATAAAATTTGGAAAATTTTAAGCCCGCATTATTATCGAATGCAGTTTTATGTGATATGTTATGCGATAACACCTGTCAGTTTTATAGGAACTTGATAATTACAGTAATATTAAGGATTAGGGTTAGGTTACTATTTAAAAAACTGTTTTTACTTGTTACCTGTTGGCTGCGTTGAAATGCGGTTTAAACAAATAATTATATTACATATGTTTTGTTTTATTGGCTCCTCATTTTTTATTTACAATTTGTACGAGGTAAATAATGTTTTTCAGAAGTAGTAAATGCGTTTTCAGAATAATGTATAGATTTAGACAATATTAGTAATATTATTGTTTCAGATATTATGTTTATGATATTCTTTAAGATTCTTTAGTATATTAATGATTATTTAATATTATATTTCTAATATTAGGAAATATATTAGTAAGTATTATAATATTGTTAATTTTTATTTTTTATTTGAAATCGTTTTGGATTCTGTAATTTAGAAAGAAAGGAATGTCTGCATACCTAGAATATTTGTTTTATCAAATGACAAGGAGCAGATAAACGTTGACATTTAGATTTGGAAAGATATTCATTTTGGCGTATGCCTTTTATAAATTTACTTAAAAATCCTTTTTTTTTTCAATTAAATTTAAAGTACGTTTAAAACATAGTTTTGTTTTCTATATTTTCCAGCAAGTATAAAGGAAAAGAGACTTCCAGTCAATTTGCTAACGATTTAAAGGGAATTGCCACATTTGAACAGTGGCAATTCGAGCGTTATTACGTTAACTCACATCCTACTTACAAGGAAACTCTGATGACTGATACATGCCAATTTTGATGAAACCTTTTACGAGTGTTCATTCGACTTACCTAAGAAATTAACTGTAATTCGTTTGTACTCATTTCTTACTTTAAAGGAAAGCTCAATGTTTTCTATCCAGGCCTGTTCCTTCATGTAAATGTTTATAAACAGTACACGATAAGAGATGTGTAATTTCTTGATGTAATATGAAAGAAAATCAATCTTTTTGTGAAAATTAAATTCTCCCTTTTTTTGACTTTTTTTCTAAAAGTATGAGTCCAAAGTTTATATAAAACATAAATATTTAATTTGTAGACATATATTATTTATTTATTCATCCATTTTAACCCTTTTATTTTACGTAAACCTATTGATTGCAATTATCTCTTTAACCCCTTAACCTAGGATTTATCCAATGGGTGCCTCAGTTAGAGCTAAATATTTATTGTCACGATGTTAAAACAAGCGAAGAAAATCGAAATGTTATTTATATTTCGCACTTGATAAGCGTTGACTGCATTAATTATAATCACAATTAAACTCAAAATTGGGTTGTAATCAAAATTTGAAGGGGAAAGTTTATATCTGAACTATAGGGTGCGTCACGAGTGACTCGATGTTGTGGGGCAATACACGATACAGACGCGCATGACACACATGACTCACATTTACCGTCGCCCACCCCGTCAAAAATTGTAACACGCGAACCCCGACATTGTATAGAAGCGAAATCGCTCCCAGGAGCCCAGCTTTGAGATTAAGTTTAGTTCAAGGCTTTTGTTAGTAGTTTTGCACATTCTATAAATAGTGAAAAAACAATGTCCATCGAAAAACAGTAATTTCTGTACATACTTATGCAAACTCTTATACAATTCTCCCGCGGTTCAGCTCAACCGTCGTGTTATAAATCTATTAAACGCGACGAACTAATATTTGCGATAATCACGGCCGCTTAAGAGGAAACGAGGATACAAAACTCGAGCTAATGTAACGGTATTATTGTTACAATCTACATGTAATTATAGGTCGCGTCTATTATTCCATTTATAGAGTGCCAACAATAGAACAGTTAATCGGCTTGTTTCTTTGATTAGCGTTTCGACGTCAACAAACTTATTACAATCAAGGTATTCGCGTAGCAATGTAGACGGATGAATTATTATGAGTGCCGCGAAGTCTTGTTGTTCGTAAACATACGCGCGTAAACAGTTTTCGAAGTATTAGTCCATTGATTAAGTTGAAAGCTGGTATAAATGATTAACGTTAATATCAAGATTTCTATTGATATATTAATCTCTTACCGCATAGGGAGTCATATAAGTCATAATCCAGTGTTTCTTAAAGTGGGGTGTACGTACGTCCATTTCGGCTGTGCTTCGTAAACGCGTGAAATTATTAGAGAAATAAATAAATATGTTATACATTTTGTTTTATTAAAAATAAATTATGTTTCTTTGTTTTTATATACATTTAACACTTTGACTGCCACATCATCCACATGACACTCGAGTTTCTATTAAAAACCATGACCTGTATTATTAGGAATTTCTTTATTTGGTAGAAATACCAAAATATTGTGGAAGCAAAATATAAAGTTTGTCAAAAATAAAATTATTGTGATATAAAAATGACATTTTTAGTAGCTGCAGTGTGGCAGTCAAAGTGTTAAGTTGAATAAAATATGCATTCCTATTTTCATTTACCATTTACTGTTGTTATTGAGAAAGAGTATTTTTAGTAATAATAAAAATATAGAAAGAGGTACACAAATACCTGAAGTGTGAGAAACAATGCCATAGTGCCTTCATTTACCTTTTGTTATATAGGTTTGAACATTATCATAAAATGCTATGTATGGTAAGTTCCAGTTTCTACATTAAATAAGAATTTTTAATATTTTTTCAAGGTAAAAAAATAAAGAAATAATGAATAAATTCAGTCAATAAGACGTTAATTCAATAGTGTCCAAAATTGCATATTGTAACATTCTGCTATGTTTTTTGTAGTCATAGATTTGTATTTTTTTGTATTACCTATCTGCTTTAAATATTTACAGCATTAATATCTATAAATAAATACTTATTTCCCTACACTTTTATTTGTGACAGATGTTGTACATAGATTTTGTATTTAATGTAAATTTTGGTTGATCCTAGTCACTTTAATGTTTAAACGTTTCGTTTTTACAAAATCTCTTGACTCTTATCAAAAGTAATCGAAGAACAGATTTATCAGATCCTGATTGTTATCATACGTATGAATTAAATAATACGAATGTAATAAAAAGTTCAATTAGTACACGAGAGTTATTCAAGACATAGCTGAAGAATCTTTTGTTCATACATGTTAAAAGCTTACGTGAAAATTACATCATGAAAGAGAAATATATATGAGTTCAATTTATGATTGTTCTTTATTCATGGCATTCAATTAAACGCGTGACTAATTATCGCGTTATCGCTAAAACTAACACGTAAATGTGAACATTTGACTTTTAGGTAAAGAGGATGAACTAATAATTACAATGAAGATCCTTATATGTATCTTGTTATTTAACATTTATTATTAAATATATTTATAATAATCGTGGAATTTGCAACGTTTCAGACCACTAACGTATATTAATGTTTACAGTGATAAAAATATCCTGTAACCTAATACTAGATTATCCTAAGCTTTTTGACATAAATATAACGAGAGAATTTTATTCCCCAAAATACTGTCTATTATTTTCTAGCATAGCAATCTATCTTCATAAATATTTTTTTTTATAACAATATAAGAAACATATAAAATTTCCATGTTAACCTGTTTCCCTTCACTAATATATTTATTTTAACTAAAGTTATGACCAAGTTATATTTTTCAATTATATTAATATAACATTACAATATTTGAAAAATAAGAAACATGAAGTCAATGACAGATTGCTCAGTGCTTTTAAATTACTATTATTTAAACATTTCCATACGAATGGTGAAATTGCAATTCCATCAGCAACAAAATAAACCAACCAGCTAACAATTATAAATTTAAACGAAACAAACAAAATAAAAACAAAAAGCAAAAACCAATAGATCAATATCAATAACCTACCAATCACTGCTCTTTAAGGTAATGTCGTTAGAAAACCTGGTATCTTTTGGAACGGCACCCCATGGCTCATCCATTTCAATGGTTTCTCAGAAGTGCTTGTATTTCCCCTGCTACTTCTTTTCCAGCAACAAATTATCGACGGTGGCCGCTGTGGTTACGACTCGGATAGTATTTTTTGTTTCGGCGGTACTGTAGGTTTCTGCCGTTGTGATGGGTTCTTTGGACGCAGTATCTTTCCAGACGTTCTTGTCACTGACCATGTCATTGACGGTTGTCTCGGTTTTCCAGGTTGGCGCTGCTAGTATTTCACTGGTACCTTTTGTCGAAAGTTTCGTTGCGACGGGCCCTTCAGACGTATTTTTAGTGTCCCACGTATTGCTTTTGCCTGGTTGCCAGCCATTTTTCCCTTCAGACGTACCTCCAGTACTTCCTAGGCTAGAGAGTTCCTTGGTTGCGACATTCTTAAGTTTGTCAGTTACTGCTTTTACAACTTTATCCATATCAACTGGTGCCTTTGGAGTCTTCTCGCTCTCTGCCCAATTTTCTACTATGGCGGTCCCTTCAGGCTCAGTGTCAAGTTTTCCACTTGTAGAGACTTTGTCGTTAAGGAGGTCTTTGGCTGGGAGATTCTTAACTTTGCCAATTAACCCTTTTACAACTCCTTCGAGTTTATTTGGTTCCTTTGAAGTTTTTTCGCTTCCTAACACCTGTTCTAGTATGGTGGTCCCTTCAGGCTTAAGGACAGTGGTCAACTTCCTGCTTTCACTTGGTTGTGTGCCTTTTCCTAAAGACAAACCTGCAGATACTTTTTCGTCAAGGAATCCTTTGATTGGGGCATTCTTAACTTTGTCAACTAATCGTTTTAAAATTCCGAATTTATTTGGTTCCTTTGAAGTTTTTTCGCTTTCTAGCAACTGTTGTGACATGGTGGTTCCTTCAGGGCTAAGGTCAGTGTTCCACTTGCCGCTTCCACCTGGTTGTTGTGTGCTTTTTCCTGCAGCTATACTTGCAGTATTTCCCTGGTCAGAGAGTTCTGTGTTTGGGATATTCTTAATTGCTTCAGTTATGGCTTTTATAATTGTTTCCATATTATATGGTTCCGAGGGAGTTACTCTTCTTCCTATCCACTGCTCTGATATGGAAGTCCCTTCAGGCTTAGCGTCAGTGTTCAATTTGCTGCCTTCCATTGGTTGTGTGGTTTTCGCTGCAGACATACTTGCATCGATTTTGTCGCTAGTCAGTTCTTTGGTTGCGACATTCTTGAGTTTGTCAGTTATCGCTTTTACAACTTTATCCACATCAACTGGTACCTTCTGAGTCTTCTCGTCTCCTGTCCAATTTTCTACTGTGGCGGTCCCTTCAGGGTTTAGGTCAGTGTTCCACGTGCTGCTTCCACCTGGTTGTTGTGTGCTTTTTCCTGCCGACATACTTGGAGTATTTCCCTCGCCAGAAAGTTCTTTGGTTGGGATATTACTAACTGCGTCTGATATGGCTTTCATAACCGTTTCCATATTATATGGTTCTCTTGGAATTTTCACGCCCGGTGTCCAATGTTCCAATATGGTGGTCCCTTCAGGCTTAGTGTCAGTATTGAACTTGCTGCTTTCTATCGGTTGCGTGGTTTTCCCTGCAGACATACTTGCAGCGATTTTGTCGCTAGTCAGTTCTTTGGTTGCGACATTCTTGAGTTTGTCAGTTACCGCTTTTACAACTTTATCCATATTCACTGGTACCTTTTGAGTTTTCTCGCCCTCCGTCCAATTCTCTACCATGGTTGTTCCTGCTGGCTTAATGTCAAGGTTCCCTACTGATACACCTGTAGAGCCTTTGTCGTCAAGGAGGTCTTTGACCGGGAGCTTTTTAACTGTGTCAGTTAACCCTTTTACAACTCCTTCGAGTTTACCTGGTTCCTTTGAAGATTTTCCACTTCCTAGCAACTGTTCTATTATGGTGGTCCCTTCAGGCTTAAGGTCAGTGGTCAACTTGTTTCCACTTGGTTGCTGTAGGGTGTTTCCTGCAGACATACTTGGAGTGCTTCCCATACCAGAAGGTTCATCGTTTGAGATCTGTTTAATCGTGTCAGTTATTGCTGCCATAGCTGTTTCGATACCCTTTGGTTCCTTTGGAATTTTCACACCTCCTGTCCAATGTTCTACAGTGGTTGTTCCTTCAGGCTTAGTATCAATGCCCCACTTACTGCTTCCTATTGGTTGTGTGGTTTGTCCTGCAGACATGCTTTCAGCGAGTTTGTCGCTAGTGAGTTCTTTGGTTGCCATATTCTTAAGTTTGTCAGTTATCGCCTTTACAACTGGTTGGACATTTTCTGGTACCTTTTGAGTTTTCTCGCTTCCTGCCCAATTCTCTACCATGGTTGTTCCTTCAGGCTTAGTGTCAATGCCCCACTTACTACTTCCTATTGGTTGTGTGGTTTGTCCTGCAGACATGCTTCCAGCGAGTTTGTCGCCGGTGAGTTCTTTGGTTGCGACATTCTTGAGTTTGTCTGTTACCGCTTTTACAACTTTATCCATATTCACTGGTACCTTTTGAGTTTTCTCGCCCTCCGTCCAATTCTCTACCATGGTTGTTCCTGCAGGCTTAATGTCAAGGTTTCCTACTGATACACCTGTAGAGACTTTGTCGTCAAGGAGGTCTTTGACTGGGAGATTTTTAACTGTGTCAGTTAACCCTTTTACAACTCCTTCGAGTTTACCTGGTTCCTTTGAAGATTTTCCACTTCCTAGCAACTGTTCTAATATGGTGGTCCCTTCAGGCTTAAGGTCAGTGGTGAACTTGTTTCCACTTGGTTGCTGTAGGGTGTTTCCTGCAGACATACTTGGAGTGCTTCTCATACCAGAAGGTTCATCGTTTGAGATCTGTTTAATCGTGTCAGTTATTGCTGCCATAGCTGTTTCGATCCCCTTTGGTTCCTTTGAAATTTTCACACCTCCTGTCCAATGTTCTACCGTGGTTGCTCCTTCAGGCTTAGTGTCAATGCCCCACTTACTGCTTCCTATTGGTTGTGTGGTTTGTCCTGCAGACATGCTTTCAGCGAGTTTGTCGCCGGTGAGTTCTTTGGTTGCCATATTCTTAAGTTTGTCAGTTATCGCCTTCACAACAGGTTGGACACTTTCTGGTACCTTCTGAGTTTTCTCGCTTTCTGCCCATTTCTCTACCATGGTTGTTCCTTCAGGCTTAGTGTCAATGCCCCACTTACTGCTTCCTATTGGTTGTGTGGTTTGTTCTGCAGACATGCTTCCAGCGAGTTTGTCGCCGGTGAGTTCTTTGGTTGCCATATTCTTAAGTTTGTCAGTTATCGCCTTCACAACCGGTTGGACACTTTCTGGTACCTTCTGAGTTTTCTCGCTTTCTGCCCATTTCTCTACCATGGTTGTTCCTTCAGGCTTAGTGTCAATGCCCCACTTACTGCTTCCTATTGGTTGTGTGGTTTGTCCTGCAGACATGCTTCCAGCGAGTTTGTCGCCGGTGAGTTCTTTGGTTGCCATATTCTTAAGTTTGTCAGTTATCGCCTTCACAACCGGTTGGACACTTTCTGGTACCTTCTGAGTTTTCTCGCTTTCTGCCCATTTCTCTACCATGGTTGTTCCTTCAGGCTTAGTGTCAATGCCCCACTTACTGCTTCCTATTGGTTGTGTGGTTTGTCCTGCAGACATGCTTCCAGCGAGTTTGTCGCCGGTGAGTTCTTTGGTTGCCATATTCTTAAGTTTGTCAGTTATCGCCTTCACAACCGGTTGGACACTTTCTGGTACCTTCTGAGTTTTCTCGCTTTCTGCCCATTTCTCTACCATGGTTGTTCCTTCAGGCTTAGTGTCAATGCCCCACTTACTGCTTCCTATTGGTTGTGTGGTTTGTCCTGCAGACATGCTTCCAGCGAGTTTGTCGTCGGTGAGTTCTTTGGTTGCCATATTCTTAAGTTTGTCAGTTATCGCCTTTACAACTGGTTGGACATTTTCTGGTACCTTCTGAGTTTTCTTGCTTTCTGCCCAATTCTCTACCATGGTTGTTCCTTCAGGCTTAGTGTCGGTGTTCCATTTGCTACTTTCATTTGGTAGTTGTAGGGTTCTTCCTGCAGGCATACTTGCAGTGCTTCCCACACCATAAGGTTCATTGCCTGAGTTATGTTCAAGCGTGTCAGTTATTACGTTCATAACTGTTCCGATACCCTTTGGAATCATCCCGCTTCCTGTCCAATGTTCTACTATGGCGGTCCCTTCAGGCTTAGTGTCAGTGCTCCACTTGCTGCTTTCCATTGGTTGTGTGGTTTGTCCTGCGGACATGCTTGCAGCGATTTTGTCGCTAGAGAGTTCTTTGGTTACGATATTCTTAAGTTTGTCAGTTATCGCTTTTATAACTGGTTGGACATTATCTGGTACCTTTTGAGTGTTCCCGCTTCCTGTCCAATTTTCCTGTATGGTGGTCCCTTCAGGGTTAGTGTCAATGCTCATCTTGCTGCTTTCAATTTGTTGTTGTGGGTCTTTTCCTGTAGACATGCTTGTTGTCATTTTCTCACCAAAGGGTTTTTCGCTTTGGCTATATTTAATTGAGTCAGTTACTTCTTTCATATCTGTTTCGATGTCATTCGGTTTCTTTAGGGTATTCCAGCTTCCTGTTGATTGTTCGATTGCGGAAGACACTTTAGACTTAAGGTCAGTGTTCAGTTTACCGCTTTTACTTAGTTCCCCTTGGTTTTTTCCTTCAGACATACTTGCACTGTCTTTGCATTCTCCTGATACCATTGATCGGAGAGTGTAAGGGAGGTTTGGTTTCATTTCGCATAGCTTCTGCACCGTTTTTGGTTCTGCAGTCTTTAGTTTACCTAATATGTACTGTTTGATCTCCATTTCTTTCCTCCATAT
Source organism: Anthidium xuezhongi (assembly GCA_022405125.1). NCBI lineage: Eukaryota > Metazoa > Arthropoda > Insecta > Hymenoptera > Megachilidae > Anthidium > Anthidium xuezhongi. Next base: position 14,213,089 of record CM039647.1, read on the forward strand.
CTTGTATCTAGCTTTGTTTATGTCATACAATTTCTTGTAGAAAGTTTTTAGTGACGATATACCTTCGTAGGGTTCCAGTTTGCGGTTTTCGACCACTTCTACTAGTTGCAACGTGTCTTTCGCTTTGGGTACTAAGTTTTCCAAGAAGTGGCTGAATTGTGCTTCGAGGTTCGCAGGTAAAGTGCTTATTTTAGACTTGTATGCCTTTTTCCGTTTAAGACGGTCTGTTCCAAACGTATCCGTGTCTTTTGAAGTTGTCTCCTCTATGGAATTTGATTCACCCATCGTATTTGGCGTATCGTTATTATTTGATCCATCATTCATATTTGCTTCATCTGCCGAATCAGTTCCCTTGGAAGAATCCTTCGCGTTGTTGTTTGAGTTGGAATCTAATTCAGCACCCTGATTTGAATCCAGCGAACCTGATTTATCCTTAGAATCCGAATTATCCATAGAATCTGACAATTCAGAATGACCCTTCGTACCGGAAGAATCCAAATCGTTGCCGGAAGAATATTTCCTCATTTCTGGCATCCATGATTTCGACGAAATTAAGAAATCTTTGATATTATATCCATCTTTATCGCTGCGTTTTGCATACATTTCACGGAGTTTCTGAATCACGGATTCCCTCTTCTGATTTCCCCATTCCTCAGGGTTGGGTTTCCATCCCCAATTTTCACAATGAACACTGTACGTATGGACGATCAAGACGAGCAAAAGAATAGTGCAACCTATTAACAGCAAGAAATATTATAATTTTATAATACCATCAATATATAATACTGGTAATGTCTCTCAACAATAGGTACACTTATAGTTTACTTAGAAGAACTTAATATAGTGCAAAGCAGGAATGTTGAACGTATGTAATTTGTTATAGTATGTGCACTAGATATTATTAAATATTTTTAATTCTAGAACAGTGAAATCTAGATCAATCTTAACTCAGCTAAAAAAGAAAGATAGAAGAGTTTTTTAAAAATAATATTTACAATAGCACTAGCGAATTTGAAAGATGAAAATAAAGTAAAATAAAAAATTTAATTGAATTAATTACTGTCACAGTGGTCCGTCAATGAAGAGTTAATAGAAAAGTTTTGGTTTCCAAATTTTCAAACTTATTGAATAGTTTCAATCAAAGCAGGATGCAAGAACATACGTTTGAAAAATATATCTGTTCTGTGTTTCTTAGACAATGCAAAAATTTCCGATAAGCTTCTAAAAAGGGAATTAGTATTTAGTTTAGGAAGAATGGAGAAACGTCGACCGAGTTATATCAACGTCAAAAATACAGTTTGGAATTTTCAAAATTTTAAAATTTGATACCTTGAAAATTTAATACTGATGTTATTAAAATATGCTTATAATAAAAATATTATAAACAATATAGTATAACAAATCAATAAATTTTATTCAAAACCTACAGAAGAGAAGATTCAGTTTTAATTTTGCGATTTGCTTCTGATTTATTTGTTTAAAAAAGAAATTTTAATAAATCTGATAAGTAACAAACTTGTTTGAAACTGTATTTTTAAGTCATCGCCTACTTCAAATAAATAATTTTCGGTTCATTCGTTGTAAAGAGTTGAAAAATGCTTCGTCCGCAAAGGGTTAACACAGCGATGGCGAGGCAAAATTAGAATTTCTGTGATTAACACTCACACGTTAAATACTTAAATCGAGTAGGTTTTTTTTGCAAAGATTCCGAATTTCAACTTTTTCGTGCAATTTACAAAACTGCGACTTACTGAAACCAACTGTCTCACAGGTCATAGATTCGCCATCACTGAATTAACGATTGTAATTTTGATATAATATTACGAAATTCCGCAGCATCCGGGGTTCGACACAAAACTTTTCTCTCTTATCTATGATGCGCATCACTTCTAACATTAGAATAATAATGTATTCGATGTTACCTTTCATCGTATGAAATTTTCATGAAACACTTGTACACTGCACGTCCTCACTTTCACTGCTGGTTAAATTGTCCCTGGTCCCTTTATATATTTGACTTCTGATAAATATACCTTGTCATATCTTCTGACAAAATTTATGGGTATTATTTCAATGATTCATCTCGTTTCTTGTGACGTGTCTTCGTAAATAAGTTACCAAATTCTTGAATGGTTAAATCAATGCGAAGTACGAATCAGTATTTGTTGAATGTAACGATCGTCATCCGATTGTGTTTGCCCGTCAAATAATTCGATATTAACCATAGGTGTTCCTTTTCTACGTGGTCCTTCTAATAATGAATTCCTGGAATTGTCTTTCAACGTCATTTATTATTAACTACATTTATTTTTGTTTTAACTATGTTTTTTATATACATATTTAACAACCATATGCCTTTATATCGTATCCTGTAGTTTGTACGTGTACAGAAGTATGTTTTCTGATTGTGTGATAAAATGTAAAAAAAGTTCTTATATTAGTATGTTATGCCACTTTAGGTAAGTATATAGATGGACTTTTGCTCATCCTTGCCGCTTGTAAACGTTAAATTACTTACCTTATTATGTAAACGTAATTAAAGTAATTGTGCTCGCTAAATTTTATTCGCAATCTAATCGTTGCTTAAAAATTCGATTACTCACCCTTGGTAGCGAAAGGGTTAAGATTTAGGGATGAAAGATACTTCTTCCTATGTCTTATTTACATTTCAAGAAACTGCAGAGAAATATTTATGTAATTATGTTTTACATTACTTAAACTGTTACACGTTGCTAGTAATATAGTCAATCTAGGACAAAAATGAAAGCATATATCTTCATTTTTAAATAGATAAAATTAAAATATTAAACAATAAAAATTGACAATAATTCAGTATTCGTTTAACTGAAACTACAAAGCTTGGTTAAAATGTCAGCTTTGAATTTTTTATTTTACATTACAAAATTTATATCATCAGATACTAGGTTTTTTTAGTACCTAATATTTTGATAGAATATTAATTTTTTCATGAAATATTCAATTTTTTAAAGCAATCGAGCAAAAGCTATTAAAGATACCGATATAATTCTGATAAAAATGATAAAGGAACATTTACTTTATACGTATGTAAAATTTGAAATGAACTGGGTAATTAATTAATGAGAAATTGTAGTAGCCATTGAATTCCTCTTATGACATGCAGTAAGTTAGTTAATATAAAGTATAAGTGCATACAAATTTTACTATACTTTCTCGTATAGTTTTGATTTCCTTAATTCGTTAATTGTTATTTCTAAAAATTATTACAAAATGACCCCTTTAAATGGAAATATACTGCAGCGATGTATAACAGGTTGCAGTATCAGAGGGCGTCAACTTTTCTCGCAATTAAAATTATCCAATATTAAAAAGCGTATACATAAAAAAATATACAATTTTTCATTAAGCAAAACACACCATTTTTAAAACTAGAAGTTATATTTTTATACAAAACTATTAGTTTTAGAGAAAAAAAGTGAAACTAATTAAATGCTGTAATTTAAGTAACTTGACCTAGAACAATATTACAAATGAAGCTGTATTATAAAACACTATAAATTGTAGACCTGAAGCAAACGTAAAAAAAGTCTTTTGTTTAAAAAAATACACTGAGAAAATGGATGAAACACCCGCGACAATAAACAAAAGATTGAAATCGAGTTAATCAAAGGGGTAGGATCAGACACGAACAAATACCCAAATTCTATGCAAGTACTTAAAGTCCAGTTCCTTAAGAGCTAAGCCATTAATAAATGTTTGTATTATTTTTTGAAGCGAGCCTCTGCTGATTGTGCCATCGCGTGTCGTTTCGTTCGGAGGGGTGCAGTCGCAGAAATCGAAAGTTCGTAAGAAGAAAACCGGGCGAGCGGTGAAAGCGAACGTGATCCTGACCTAGGGCACTCCAGTTTCCTAGGAGAGACTCGTTCGGTGTGCCAGGTTAATAGAAATCTCGGTTAGGTCGGGTCAGGATGACGGCGACGGGCAGCGAAAGTGAAAACGAAACGAAACTCTTAAGTCGGTCGCGGACACCCAGATGTAGGTGAGAGAAATTGAGGCTGGTAAAAGTGGGATAGTAGAGCCGCGCCCTATATTTCTGCCCCAGTACTTTCGTTCTCGATACGCGAGCTTTCGTGCGACATGTAACGCGTTCACTTTCGTACGAATTCATGGATCTTCGTATCGTTCAATTAACCGATGCGATAACACGCAATTACCTGAGATCTTTCTCGATTTTTATCTCAGAGAATGATGGGCGGAGCACCTTATCGCTGCACAGGCTATTTATATCTCACGTTAGATTTTTACGAAAACTGGAACACCTGCACCAGTGTACCATAAAGTGAGGATTATTAATACAATTAATACAATGGAAATAATTAAATCTTAAAAATATAAACCTTTGCTTTGATGCAAAGCCTAACCCTTAACCCCAACCCTTAGCTTACCTGCAAAGTTGAAATTTAATATACATTTTTGAAACATATAAATGCAAGGTTCTCAGGTATCACATATTTGATACTAGATAATGGTTTTGGTGTTTTTAACACTTATCAAACATTTAATTAGCAATACCAGAGATAATTTAAAGAATTCTTATACGGCTAATAATTATGAATTTAGGTTTATCCCATAACAAATAAGTGAATAATAAAATACTACATTTTAAAGGAAATTTGATAGCAACATTATTTTATTTGTGTTTATTAAATTGAAGAATTCAATATACAAATTCACGGAGATGACCTCGGTGAAAGAGTTATTTTAAAAATCTCCAGGATGCAGGAAATCATTTTGAAAGTCCCCTTCTTCTTTCTCCAAACATACTACTGATAAGACTTATCAGTCAACTATTCGTTTTCAGATAAGTTGATCAGTTAACGAATTTCGAAGAATCTTTCTCCAGTTTTAATTTATATTTTCTGGTTTCTTATGTCAGTCCTTGATTTACATTATATTATTAAATTTGTTGCATTATTATAATCAATACCTCTTTAATATATTGATAGTATTATTCTGAAAAAATTATATTTCTATATATATTTTAATAGCGTTGTTATTATCTTACAGTTGTAGCACTGAACGTTTTTTGTTGTAGCATGGACTTTCTTTTTGAGATATTCGATACGGGTTATCAACAGAGACAATAATGTTTGAAATTTATAGCGGAGAATCTTTTACAAAAAATGAATATAAATTTCATATTGTTTTACCTAATGACTTTAAATCAAGTATTATCTGCTCTTAAAAAAGTAGTTACTCTCTTCGTTAAATTTTGTACCATAATGCACATAAAATTTTTATCTTATACGTGTTCATTAAAGATAATGAGATCCCCCCTCTCGAACGTCATATAACATTTGGGTCAATTTGATTTAAAATCAAATCATAAATTGATAAATGTTATCAAGTTTTTCACAAAGGAATACAATTTATACGATGTTTTAAATGAACACCGACTATACATTTTGTTCGTGTAATTTTATGTTGTATGTAATAATTAAATAAAAATTAAATTTTTCGTTTTACAAATATTTTTAAGTACTATACTTTGTACAGCATAACTATTTTTTTTATTACCACAAAGGAAAGGCAATTTTAGAATTAATTAATAGGCTAATGGTAACTGGGATTTAAGAATTTTACCCCTTTGGATCTAAGGGACGTAACACATTGGCGTAATAAGAATATTTGTACAAGGTGATGCAGGCTTTTTAGATTTAATAGAAGTATAAAAATGTAACTAAAAGTTCGTTGTTACAAATATTATTCATTTTACCAGCAGATGAATTTTTTTCATTTATATCGATAGTTTCTCTGATAGAATGTAGATGTAGGGAGGAGGTAGGATAAAAGGAGAAAAATATGGAAACAGATGTTTATAAATAGTATTAAAGAGATACAAGTTTTATCAATTGATATAATCACATTGATATAATGACAATTACACATTCTGATAAATACTATAATTAAATGTGTTAATATTATTGAACTAATCTCTTTTAAATTAAACTTCTTGTTTTCGTTAATGTTTTAATCTATGCATTTTTAAAAGCAACAATGAAATACATTGTTTTGCTTCAGTATTCAACAAAGAAACATACAGAGAGTATTTTATTCAATCTTTTTTGTGTGTGTAACCAACTTTTTACGCGACCTTTATAGAAATTAGACCGTTTAAACTCATATCCGGCATTCTATTCTTTTCTGTGAGCTGTGAAATGAGCTGTAATATCTCTATAATTTCTTTTCTCATGGTTCCTTTAATCCTCGTGTTTCTAGATGCTTCTTTAGCGCAAATTGGCTCAACGAGACCATCAAACGATCTCAAACCTTTCTCACTAAAGGTTAATTCGTTCAGATACGACTGTTGCACTGTCAAAATGTTTGTTCATGTCAATCGATATTTCATGCCACTACGATTAAAATGTGTAAATGAATGATTAGCATCCTTGCTCGTTGTTAATCTGTAGAAAACATTTCAATATGTATGAGATAATTTAATGAGGATCAATAATTATTAAGAAAAAAAATTACGAACTTTACATTTAATTTGTTTCGTATAGATTTTAATATGTGAGAATAGATGAAATGAAATTTAATTATTGGAATGTAATATTAAGATATTACTTATATAAGGTATCAAATGAAAAGCTTAAATTGCAAACTAAAATCTTGTCTGGATAATTGACAATTAAGCATACGTCAATTAATAGAATTTTATTAAAAATGATCTAAGAACTGTTTTAATACTAATTACTCAATCAGTTTTTCACAATAATTAGATTATGATTTATTCATAGTTTATACACGTGTCATAGCCATCTGGTGACAAACTCTTTTTACAAATAAAATAACTATAAAAACGTGAAATTATATTAATTATGTTTTGTATGTTTTTATTTATGATTGCCTTAAAATTGGTATTTTCAAGTATTTCACTATTTTTGTATTTAATTTACACATTAAATAAATAAGCCAATAACTAATAAGCCAACAGAATAAGTAAACGATGTAAATAATAAAAATATTCACAGTGTTATTGTTACAAATAAATTGATAATCCAATTATAATAAAAAAATAATCATTTTATAATTAATCATTATTAAATTAATTATTACCTGATTACAATGACCTTGATTGTTTCTCGCAATCATTAATTAATGATTACTAATCATTTGTTAGTCAGTAATTCACATTAATCATAATTTTCAATGATCAATCAAATTACGTTTTGTCCAACTCTGATAGGAAACACAAATTTGGAACTTTAATTAAGCGTAATATTAAAAACAACACTAATTCCGTTCATGTCATTAATCAACAACAATCGCTAATAGCTGTATTTACCATGATTGTATTTTAATTTGATTAATTAATGATTCATCGAAACATTTTGTATTTTATGAGCAGTCACCTATATGATTTAAACTTTGCTATCATAATGTATTATTATAAGATCGTATAAATTTATTAGCCCTTTAATGGCTAATTATTGTCATATTATTTTCGACCGTGTAAAAAAGTCGATAATGAATAGTTCAAGTTTCTTCATTTTTCTACATGACTCTAACAAATAAAGACATCGATGAGTTTAATGCCAGAAGGAATGTTTATAATTATTTATACGTATATTTTAATTAACACTGAGAAATAATTTTTTTCTTAAGAAAGGGATGAATAGTATAAAACTTCAGTGGCAATTTTTTTTTCTTTTTCTATTAAAAAAATTCAGCAAGTACGAAAGTACCAAATCCACAGTATATCGATTCTTTTACACAAAAAGTAACAATTTCTCAGAAGCGAATATCGTAGTAAAGTGGAGCAGATTAAAACGACGATACACGAACGATTAAAATTAACCCTGTTGTGTTTACTGTAAGGAAACGATATTTGTCATTAATTTGATAATGTCAGAGACGAGAAAGATACTTAAGACTCGCTAATGCATCGGCATTATTTCAACAATTTGTGTTATTATCGGTTACGTCTATTATTCCATTTATAGAGTACGGCTAAATGTTTAATCTATTCGTTTCTTCGACTAAAGATTCGTCGTCAACAAACTTGCTGCAATCAAGACGTTTACGTAGCATTGAAAACGATTAAATTATTATACACTCTGTTGTTCGCGAGTACATGTATACACGTGGTTTTAGGAATGTCAAGCTTAATTGGGGTTAATGAAAGCACATCTGCATTGCAACGATGCTTACGTTTCAAACGAACGCGTTAACCCTTCACTGCGTAATTCTTCTTTTTCAGTTGATTAGCTTAGAAGCCAATCAGTGTAAGTTAATCTTTCATTACTCTTAACTACCGTAACTTGGAATTCGAGATATGGCACGAAGGGCATGGTAGGGCTGGTGTTCACTCTTAGTTTTCATATCAAAGATAATATGCATTAAATAACGTACACTGCTAATTACTTTTAACACCTTGCTGTATCATTTTTTCCACGGATGCGTCAGACAGAGCTGAATATTTGTTGTTGCAGTATTGAAATAAGCAAAGAAAATTATAACAGTAATTTACCATTTCATTATAATTGGAATTGTACTTAAAATCCAATTGAAATTCAAGGTGCGAGTCTGACCCGTCAAAATATTGCAAGGGTTAAGTAAAAACATAAGTTCAAGTTCGACAGGGGCAAAGTTTAATCCTATTGTGATACTTAATCCCTTAGTGGTCAGTTTGTACTTAGCATAAAATAAAAAAATAAATAAAAATCGGAAGTGAAAAATGCTACCAGAATATTTTTAAATGTATCATACCCTTGAAGATTATTAATCAAATTGTTGCACCTTTATAGAATATCTTTTAAACTTTTGATTCATTGAATTTATATCGATTTTGTTTTATTTTTATCCTTTAAATCTATCTGTAAAATTGGAAATAATTTTGACTTACTTTAATCTGAGTTTATTAATCTTTATTTTTAATTATTTTTTATTAAAAAAAATCAATTTACAAAGAATGTTCTTAATAAATTTCATTACAAAGTGTCCAAAAATTACAGACACGCCCTTTTTAATTAACACGGAGGTCCCCTGCCTCAAGAGCAAACGATTAATGCAACATTTGATACTTCAAAAATAAAGAAAGCTGCACGTTCAGTCGATCTAAATTTGGATCTTCTTCAATCGTTAACCCATTTGGATCTACCGTCTCTTATTCGATACAGTTCGTTAAAAGAAATTTATACTTCGAATGTTAAATGTATTGACACATTTAATAAATGATCCCAACTAACCCTCGCGCGAATTAATTTTTCCCATATATTTTAGATGATTTGGAACTTTCATAATTCTATTGACCCTCTATCGGTATTCTGGATCATTGACTTCTTTAGAATTTGTTTCTGTCGAAGAATGAGATAACGAGCGACAGTCTACTGTAACACAGGCATTGATAAATATCCCGGAATTCATTTTACATTTTTTAGGAGTAAAGCAATTGAATGACATAAATGACTCAGCTTATTTACAAAGCGTGGAAAAATACGTTTGCCCACGAAGGATTAATAATGCTGTACTTGAGGCTAACCCACGTTCATTTTTGCAAAACTTGAGTTACCATGCTTTATATACCATGTTTTATATGAACTACATGTATGTATATTGTATTTTAAATAAAAAAGATTTGATTAAGACAAACCATGTTAATATTAAGTTAACCCTTTTCACTCGAGTGATCCCTCTGAGGGGACATGAAAAGAACGCAGGTGATTTTTAAGGGAAATATAATTTAAGTAGAATAATTGTTCCTAATACTATATTATCCTATTTACGATACTACGCTGCTCACTACTTTGCAACTAAGTATTTTTGAGTTACTGGTAAATAATTTGGAAAAGTTTCCTGGTGCAAAAGGTTAATGCAAGGTACCAAATAAAAGAATTTTTGAAAACTAAGCAATCGCTTCCTTGATAATAAAGACTTTAATATGCCTTACACGGGGGCGGTCAACGTGTAAACGACAATGTTAGAAAGCTCTCACCGTTACTCTTATATTCAGAAGTTAAGTATTTATGATTAACCTAGCCCATTATCCATTTCACCTCGTTACTAAATTAATCAACTGAAATAATTATTAAGTTTGTCACGTTTAATGCTTGCTTGAACCTCCTTTGTATGGTTTCTCAGAATCGTTATAGAATTCACTTTGTAAAATTTACAAGCTTGATGAGATAATGGAAGGTTATATAAATTTATATTCATGCGTTTAGACGGAGGGTACGCAGCAACCCTCAAAATCTGAAGAAGGGTTAAACTAATCCAAACCTAATTTAAGTACAATAGTAACTTTTTATTATTATACTGAGCCATTATCTTTAGATAAGCCAATCTGACAATATACACTATCCAGCTGCATGGGCTTCCCTAGGGAAAAAATGTCCCATCACCTTTCCCAGTACTAAAAGATTACTAAGTATTATATATTTGGGTCAGTGTTCATTTCAAAGAAAGTTGGTTAGTTTAATAATTAAATAAAAGGTATAATCGTTAGTCATTTTTAAGTACAAAACGATATAATTCCTATGTTACAATTTCCCCTAGGAGGCCTGACATGCTCGTCACTATACCAGATTAACGCGTTGACTGCAAATTTTATATAATTAAATAATTAATAAAAGAAAAGATAAAAAAAACTGTGCATATTGCTACTATTAGACTAATAGTGCAAACCAGTAATCTGAATGGTTATATTCGAAAATTAATCGTCAGAAGCCTTAATAATTAGAATTACAGTGTGCCTTACCACACACGTCTGTTTTCACTGTAGCGGTCAACGCGTTAAGAAATTCACGGTTGCTCTTGTTTCTATATTCTACTGAAAAATAACAAAAACGGACTCGATTTAGATTGGCTGTTAGGTTCGGTTGAATGAAAAATGTGTAACAGGTCTCACGGAATGACCATCGTCACCTGCCGTCTCGTCCCTTGTCTTACCGAGGGACGACGAACGCCAGGCGGGTAACGTGCGCAGCTGAGCTTTGAAGCGGAGCCGAGCGAGCGATCGAGTCAGTTTCGCACGGACAACTCGCGCGAGTAAACGCTTCTTCCCTCGTGCTTTTAGTTGATCGTTGCAGCTTGTGCATCACGCATGGTCCGCGCAGTGTCATACAATTCAAAGTTCAAATAATCCAAAAAACAATCGATTAAATATCGTTTCTTTTTCATTTTTTCTTCCATTCGAGGCGATCGTTTAGTTGCACAGCTTTCCAGGGACCGAACGACGAATAGATCTCATTGAATAACGTTTCGGGTTTTAAAGTACACGGACATTTTAAGTTTGATAGAGTTTGAAAGAGAGAAAGGGGCGGACGAATTGCTGGAGGAGAGGCGGAGAAGAGGTAAGGGATAAACTTTCGATGTTAAGCCGTTAATCGTTGTGTGCGTTTCCGCGATCGGTTTGTGATCCGCTTTCGTTGCAACGGTGGCTGCTCGTGGCTGGTTGTGGTTACCGAGAACAAAATAAAGTGAGTTTTTCTGTGAGAACACCGCATATCGGTCCGTTTGTCGTTGCACATGCTGCGAAACGAAGTATTCATATAAATAAAGGCAGCGGCTTATAAGTCATTCTGTCAAAGAACGGATGAATTGTATGCGCAACTGCATCTCAATTGCATATTTATGTTAACAGATAACCCGTGAATCGCATTGAGCAGTTTACGAGATGCATCTCGTATTAACTGCGATTTCAAGCTCTCGCGCGGTAAACAATGAAGTGTGCATCGTTTTTGGTCCATTAGGGAACTGCAGTTGGAAAAATACAAAAATATACGGAACGTAAAGTTTCATCAACTATGCATATGCAGATCGTTTGTGTTATGATAAGTTATTCGTATTAAAATGCTAACAGAGCGATGGTAATTTATCTCGTATCTTTTAATTAACCTCTGTCACGTTTTACACGTGTCGGTTGACGTCCCATGTCCTTTTTAATATTGCAGTGGAGCAATGTACTGCTAGACTGAAATAGTTTATTAACCCTTTCTCTTCAGTTAGGAATAGCTTTTAATAGGAATTAAGCATAACTTTGGAATTTCATATTTTTAGGATCTTAAAAACAACGAAATATTATGCTTTTAGAGTCTTGGAGGCTTGCAAGTATAGTTTTAACTTATTTACGATATTTTGTTATATTTTTCTACAAGATGTATATAAACATTCTTGGTTTATTTTAGTTTAATTCACATTAGGGTATAAAGTCTTCAATACATAATCATAAAATAATAATCACTGAATTGTCATGCAACGAATAATGAAAACGTTGTCGAAACTTCTTGGAAAGTTTATTAAACATGCGATGACATATTATTCTCGCTATGTTTCAAGTAGAATTGAATATTATTTAACTAACAAATAACCTTTGAATAAAAATTGCATACGAACCAAAGTTAATCGCAAATAATGATCAATTTTTTAAGGGAGTAATCTTCGAATTTTATTTCAATAAAAATTGCAAATAAAATTCACAAATAATGCATTGTTTGCAATCTATGATTAGTTAAATAAATTCACGATTTTTGTACGAGGGTTGGTTGAATAAAATCGAATTTTGGTTTCAAGCGTTATGAACGCTTTGTGTTTTTAATTTACTCGTTTTTCATAAAAATTGAAGGTTTATCCCTTCATGTTAATGCGGCAAATATTAGTGTTAGAATTGAGTCATCCGCAGATGTTGCCTCTAAAAATATGCTCTGATAAGCGTTGATTTCCTTCAATGCACTTGTTAATCCAAATTCTCGTTCTCGTTTCTCTATCAAAACCTATTTGTGTCTTAATATTATCTTGACAATTATATAATCTATAAATTACGGTGCTTAATTCGTGCTTAATGCAAGGTCGGGATTAAACGAGCACTCTGTTAAAAAAATCTGTTTAAATATCAAGAACTTTAACGAATCGTTAAAACAGTATCATAATATATTTTATTCGATAGGAATATAGGCACAATCATAAATATAGAATAATTAAACCATACCATTACTAATCACTTAGCAAATATTAATTAAACGCAGCAAATATTTGCAGTTATCAATTAATTGTGAGTCACATTCGTTATACATTTTTCCATTTTCAATTTCTAAATCTCAAACTGTTTGATTAGATATTAATTTTTTAACATATGAAATGCATTTTCTCCATTAAAGTATTGAAGATTTTCTATTGTAAAATCAAACTGATCGTAAATAATATGAAATTCTTTTAAAGGTAAGTTTGTCTCACTTTCATAATAAAGTCCTTTGTTTAAAAATTTGATGTTTCGTAAATTTAGAACACGATTGTCTAAAAAACAAATCTTTTTGAATACATCGATTGTTATGCTAAATTTTTAATTATTTTAAGTACACTGGCCCTTATTTTTGATTTTAAATCAAAGAAACTTTGAATGAACAGTATTGTCTTTTTTTAGCATTTTTTCTATTAAAGAATCTTTTTTTGTGCGCATAAAAAATTACGAAGCTCGTGCACGCAATTTGTCCAACGATCAACTAATATTTAGATCAATCGTAATTGCCAGTGACACACCTAGAAAGGGGGCCACGGGGCCCTGGCAGCCTCAAACAATGAATTAACTTGCCAGTTTAGAATAAAATATTAAATATATAAATTACCTCGTGACTTTTTTAATGAATTTATTATTTATTTGCAAAAAAAAGAACTAAAAGTAATTCCCATTCTATACATTTACAGTTAATTTATTTTGGAAACTACGAATTAATTTGTTCATTTAATAATTCAAGAATTGTATACAAAAAGACAGAAAAGTTGCAATTTATTCTTTAAATAAAATAAATTTTCTTGAATTTGCATTAAAAATATTTCGATCTATTCGTCTTGTGCTGCTCCTAATATAATGCTCTAAGTACACCACTGATAATTGTTGTCAGACTGCTACTTCCGTTTCCGAACGCATTATATGAATAAAATATAACGAATGAACAATGGGTGAGATATCTTTGTTCGTCTGTTCATCTCAAAGTTGTTGAAGAAATGAAAAGTCGTTTCAGTTTGAAGGCTTCTGAATAATCTCGAGTTTAATACTCTGACTCGTTCGAGGAGATAAGCATAGATAATTAGAAATTGGATTTTAATTTAATCCCACTTTGTCGTTGGTCGAGTTATCAGAAGAACGGAAGTGAAAGAAAAAAAGGATTAATCTTAACCAGCATTAAGAGAGATCAACCTCTTTGATAAGATTATTTAGAAGGATTCTCGTTTACAGTTTGCTTACACGGTTCTCTATTTTTCTCGCATATTTTTAATTGTAACAGAACTATATATTGTATAGGGAATCCCCGAAATAAATAAGATTAAAAATATCGTTTAAATATAGACGCATAAATACCTTATTAAAAATTATGATAAAAATACGAAATAACGAGAAAGTTTTCCATATGATTTATCCATTGGCGAGTTAATGCTTATTCTTATAAATTCAAAACTGGAAATAATAAAACAAAGTACTTTAATTTAAAATAAATTTGTTTGGGTTAATTCTTGTCCTCTACTAAGTTTCTTTTAAATTTTTCGTGATTTATTTGTCGTTGAATGATTTATGAAGTACCAACTTAAAAACTAAATCTCAATAATGTATTATTATTAATATGCTATTAAGCAATAAATTCTTATTATTATTTTTTGTATAATACAATTCACATTATAGTAACAGCACTTATCTATTCCGTTTTAAACTGGTAAATAATGCGTTAAACTAAAAATATTTTTAATAAATATATTTATAAATATTTTTTTCTAAGGAAGTACCGGAAGATATTGTTTTATTATGTAGATTTAACACATTTTATAGTTTCTGAAAACTCTATGTTTAGTATATATTCAATACATATATCATCTTTTTATGTATTATAAATGTATAAAAATCCACTATTTAATTATCATTGATAAATTAACACGTTTTCACGAAGTGATGGCACATTGAAATGTAGCTTTATTTAATAATTTTTATTACAAGCTGTTTATTTAATAATTTTCAACCCAAGTTATAAAACTTTTTTCTTATTGATTCTTACGAAACCAAATTTTGATTGTAAGTCATGTAATGTTATCAAAAATTTTTTGTAATTTCTTTTTCTTAGTTATTTGATTATATAATTAGTATTAAAGGAGAATGATAAACTTGGGATTTTGGATAAAAAGAAATAAACTAATCGTGATGTTTTTAGTAAGTCACGAGTAAACAGCAACAAATGATAAAATATTCATCCAAATGTTTTTTTTTTATATTTTTTTTAAATTGTAGAAATTTTCCACTTCAATAAAAACCAATATGTTATTATTTTATGTTTCTAAATAAAACATTCTTATGTCTGTAATTACTTGTATTGGTTATTATGTATTTATGAAGAGTTACTACTTTTATTAGTTACTACTTATTAATAAATAGCTATTACCATTACTCTTTATTTATTCATAGATAATACTGACCATGCAAGTAAATGCATATAATACCAATCAGTATGTAAATTATTTAAGTAATATACTTACTTATGAGTAAAACCTGGGACACCTAGTACAGTTCCTGTTTTGTGTCGCGTGGAAAATTGGCCGCATGACACAAATTTTCATTTTCGTGTAACACGTATTAAAAAACCGAGGTTTCTCACACAGAAGCGGGAACGTACGTAAGATTACGTGGGTGTCGAAATGCTTTTCGAGCTGGCACGTGTGTAGCATGATTCATGCAACAGTTTCCCGGTGATTTTGGATTTACACAGAGGCGTTTCATGGATAGTCAAACGTTATACGATCACTAAAAAGGTATACATATAGTTTCGTTGCAATTAGAACTATCCACATGGAACCAATCCAAAAACACAACATTTCATCAAAAATCACGAATCTGTTCCCGTTAGTGTTTATTATTTGGCAAATATGAAAACAGACGGGATATCAGTTTTGTTCCATTTTTGGAACATTCAAAGAAATTCTTGTATTCATTATTCATCAGATAAAAAGTTTTAGAATCGCAGACAGGTGGTTATTATTGCCAATTCTGCGGGATAAATATAGTATGGGGATTTGAATTTTGTTATAAAACATTAAATATCCTGACTTTGATATATAACTACGTGTTTTTGTTTATTATGTGATATATCAACTTCAATGTGAAATTTTCTCAATATAAAAATAAGTTTTTAAAAAATTCACTCTATCCAATTCGGCTTCATTTATAATGAATAATATAAATATAAAATATTCTAGATTTTTATTTATTTATTTACTTTTGTTAAAAGTTTTCTTTTAACAAGGAAATTCATAAAATGTCCTCCAGACTTGTATAATTATTATACGATATTGTGAATTTTATTTTTTATTAATTATTACATAAATCATTTATTAGGATGTAATTTCATTTAAAAAAAAAACGAATCAGTTTCAGATTGTCTTGGTTTCGAAATAAAAAGAAAGGCTTATGTCATTAACGGAAATAATTAATTTGTTTCGTTTTCATAATAAATTGCTCATGAGGTATAAATACTACCAACTCTCCTATAACACGGTTAACCTTTTTGCTACTACGAGTGACTATGTACAAAGCGTGTGTATTTCGAAACCGCGGTCATTCAAAGAAGCTTTTCAACCAACAATTAGGTATAAAAATATAACATTGTACATAAAATTTTTCGATCAAAACTGTTAGTTGTGTTTGTAAAGAATAGGTTAATAAAAACTGACTTTATAAAAAAATATTTGTATTAAGATTTACTTTGTTTTAGAAACATCATCAGGGTTTTAGTTTGTTACACTTTAACGATTTTGAATTTTTTAATTTAGTGGTAGATGTAGCCAAAGCAAAAGGGTTAATTAGTTTCGTATACAAAATCGAGTTATATGAAACTCAGAAGTATAATGAAACATTTGCATTACATAAAAGTTGTAAGTTTATTAATTCATAATATATGGAAACTGTTAGATGAATCTCGATTTTTCAGACTGTCGCAATTTTTGCAACGTGTTATAAGAGGGTTGAATATCTCAGTACCTCTATTCCAATCCCATGTACCAACATTTTTAAAGAAATTTAAATTTAAATGTTTCTAAGTCTATTTTTGAACCATCAAATGAATTTAAGACTCAAAATTAAAAAAAATTATTTATAGAAGTTTCATGTGTAAAAGGCACAAAAGAACCGCATGACGTGTAAAGCTAGACTTAAAAAACCAGTTTTGATATGTGGTTTTAGAAAGATTTTTGGAATAATTAGTTTCCATAACAGAGTCTTTGTTAGCGTTTGTTCCAAGGCTAGAAGAAAAAATTTCTCTTCAACGTTAATCTTATAATTCGTGCGACAACGCAATCTATGTGCGTAGATAGTTAAGTAATTCTTTTTAGTGCAAGTCTAAACATTCTGCTGCTTTAACATAACAACGGGCCAACAAATATGCGCAGTTGATCCGATCGCAACGACTGTAGCCAAATGTAACTGCGGACGAAGTTCAATGCCGCTAAATGAATGAATAACACTTTCTCGAGTAAAACGAGAACGATCGCCCTTGATTTTCGGTTTTCCAATTTTCTTTCCATTCTTTTTCATTACATTATCATAAGTAAATTGCGGGATAACGAAGCGAATATTGCGTCTCAGAATTTTATTGCAATCTAAAAATAACTTTATTGCAATATAAAAACATACAAAATTCAAGTAAACGTATAAAGTTTAAACCAAAAAACTGAATCGTGATTTGTTAAATTAACTAGTACGCTGTACATGGTTGCTTGTACCGTGGGATTTAATACTGTAATAATTAAGAAGAGTTTCAAACGGTAGTCGGATCATTTTCTGCCATTAGTAGCCGATTTTTAGCCGAAAATCATCGAATAAGTGGCATTGAACCAAAAACATGCACCAAGCGACAGAAAGGTTAAGGATTTTGAGACTACTGTTTCCTGTTCCTCCATAAATATTCACACGTGTACAGACACAAGTCATATCCGGTACGAGCAAGTCATACCAAGTTTATGGCGTGTGTCGATTAAAATACGAACACTGTAAAATCACGGTATCAACATTTGCTTTATTTATTTCTTACGAGTATCCATTTTATTGTTTATACCAAACAGCGATTTGTCCACTAATTAGGCGAGACACCCTGCATATTATAACAAGCGAATCATGAATTAGTTCCATTTTACGTTAAAATGTCATTGAAATTTAAAAATACTTCACAGTTCTTCTTTTTAACATAAAACATTCGAGTTATAGAAGATTAAGGTTGTTTTTCTTTATTTAAATTTGATTAACTCGCGTAATGAGATAACAGGTTGTTTGCAGGCAAATCATTGCAAAATTTTACGGTTTATTCACGATCGCTATAGAGAAAAAATGAACAGAGAAAATTGTTACCAACGGAGCGCGATAAACGATTTTGTCTATCATTTCAAACGCGCTAATGACAAAGCTTCTTATCTCAAGTATATTCCGTCGAAGTTACTTCCGTTTCGTAACTGGTTTGGAAATATGTTTTCAACGATCCTATGGAAAATCAATTTTCGTGAGCTGTTCAGCTTTTAAAAGAATAGCTTATTGGATACTTAAAATGCTTTTATTTATTTGTACTCCTTACTTTACGGAATTATAAGAATATATATCATTCAAGTTGGATTTAGTATGTATCATAATGAATAGAAATAAATTAAGGAACATTGTAAGAAAAGGAAAATAAAGCAGCTATTCAAAAATATGTAATATTCAATTTTAATAGAATTACTTAAAAAACAATTTTGTTTTAGGAAATAAGTAAGAGAAAGCTGCGAGGTTTGGTTACAATCTAATACTATGTTGTAAATTATATGTATTTTCAATCTCAGGGAGTTGATGGGTTAAGTAGCAGCCCGTAAGGCAGCAGGTATTAAGTAATACCTGTGTGCATTCATCAGACATTTTCTTCACATTCTGAAAATACATAGATACTGATATCTCGTGTCTATCGAAAATTTCTGTTGGGAAATACTGGCAGCGATTAACTGCTTATCTCAATCCGATGAATTACATTGTATACACTACATTAAACACCATTTTTTAAATAAGAGTACTTAGCTAGATTGCATATCTCAGGTAGATAGAGTGCTCCATTTAAAACGAAGCTCATCGAAGCTCTTGTATTTTTTAAACAAATTAACGCGATTAACGGATTTGTACAGATATCACGGATTAGTTTATTGGTGTGATCGTAAAATATTTTACGATGCATTTTTCTTGTGTAACCATTGAGACAAAGATATTGTGTAAACACAGTTCATTTCTGCATTTCTGTAGAAATGAAATGGTAACGTCGAAGTTTTTACACCGATTAATCTTCTAGTATTACTAATTTTATCAATTGTAACTAAAAACATGGAAAAAGATTAACAAGATATACATATCTTTTTATATTTTATAAAATAGTTAGATCGTTTTTAATTGTTTTACTATTATGAGTTTTGAAGATGTCTGAAAGTCTTGTTATGCTAAATGTTTTGAATTTCTAATCACAATTCATCTATTTTTTGTTCTATGAAGTTAATCGATTTGGCAAGTAAACGACTTAATCATAAAACTATTGAAAAATGAAATGGGGGGATCTGATATGGAAATTTCGAAATGTGTTTTTCTTTCATTGCTCAATATAGACAACAGATATTGACGTAGTTACAAGTAATCGCTGTTGATTGGTAAAATATTGGATAGAAAAATGAAAATGAACGAGTGGAAAGTGTTCGATCGTGTACACTTCGTACTCTGTTATCTGCAATTGCATCACGTCGTTTGACGCATTCCTTTCGCACATTTGCATGTCAAAATATTTTCTAACGAGATGAATCTAAGGAGTGACCCCGTGTTTTCCAACAATAAGATAAATCATTGCACTATGATAATTATGAAGAGAACGGATTAATCTTGGAGTATTTTATAAACAACGGTTCAAGGTAAATCTTTCAGCTATAAATACCTTAGGAATGTATTTATCCGATCGATCAAACAATTTTTCTTAATTAACTGCATCCTAATTAGTGCTAAACATCTGACGAGTTTTAGCAATGATTTTATGCTTCGTAAAAATTTAACACCTTTTTGCGAATTTAAATTCTGTTTCTTGGTCAGTATTTTTCCTTAACAACTCAAAAACGAAGCCCCATTCAAAATTTTTGCAAAGAAAATTGTTGTTCAAAATCGTTTCAGCTATCCCCCATTTTTGGTTCTTACACTAGTTCTAGGACACTCTGTATATTATAAATAAAATATAATAGTTTGTGCAGGAGTTTTAGAATTGAATATTCTAGAAACATTACACTTCGTTGGTTTGTGTAATGGGTGACTCTTACAGAACATATGTTCGAGGAGTTAAAGCAACAAACAATGTAAATGTTAAACAAAAAGACGAACTGATTTGTTTAATACATAATTATATAAATTCAGTGCAACTGATAACAGTTGTAATCAATACAATAATTTATTTTAATTGGGGAAAATTGAAAGTAGTTCAGCTTTTAAGTTCAACTTAAAAAAAGTTCTAGAAACTTATAAGTTTCTGGAAACATAATAATTCAAAGTGTCCAAGTTCCCAAGAATGCGATATTTCTTTTCAAAATTTCTATCGAGAGGAATATACTATTTCACGGTGGAATGTTTAAGATTTGCTATCAATTATCCACCGTAAAGTAACCCTAACCACAAACTGCAAAACATAGCGCGAAATGCGAATTGAATCAGGCACCAGTTCACGGTGGTATTAAATATGTCACGGAGCTTGTTTGATGGTGGCGCCAGCAGCTGATCCTGTAAACACGCAAACACTCGCGATTAGCCGCGGTGTCGATTAATCGTCAGGTCGGTTATTCTGGATGGTTTCCGCGCGAAGGAATCGTCATTTGCCTCGTCTCGAAAAAATCGCAAATTATCAGCTGCGATCGTGTACAGGCGCCAGCGCGAAGGACTCCGAGCGGCACGGTCTAATCGAGTAATTGCCATCCTTGCGCACCGTGTATAATAATAATCGGCGACGATGCGGTGCATTCTTGGTACTTACGATTTTCTTTGCTCACCGTGCGGCCACGTTAATCGTTTTTCTTTTTGCTCCCCTTTCCCCTCGATCGCGGCTCGGCCGGTCAATAACACTCCGTCCTTCTAACGAGACTCGCATTGTCCCGATTCTTCGAGTCTGAAAAGAGACACACGTCAGGTACACATCGAACACCTGTAATCAATGTTTCTGCAGTTTGATAATCATGCAACGTTCGATTACACTCGCTCGAAGATTCATGGGCGTTTAGCGAGGTGGCATTTCCATTGCGAAACGATCAGCTCGTTCTTGCTGGGCGAGGCTGACGCTTGTATTAAAGTTAATCGGAATGTAATATCATACTTTGTAGTAGACGATTGTTTCCATTACTTCTTTTTCTGTGAAACAACTGTTACTGGTTTATGATAAATGCGTTATCTCATACATTTTAAAGATAGTGATAGATTGATAAGCAAAAGTGGTTCAAGTTACAGTAAAAATACTCAAAGTGGTCGATGGTGCATCACCTTCCTTTGTGTTTTATATTTTATTGTTTTCTAGATTAATAATATAATAATGAAATCAATAACAAAATACAAGGGGAGGGAAGCAACACTGACCATATTTTAATGTAATTTTTTATTGTAACCTAGGCTATTTTTACCAAAAATTGAATTTAGCAAAAAGAAGTTTGGTAATAAGAATTGAAAATTAGAAAACATGTTTCAACTTTTACAAATGAAAAAATCTTTTTTAATCAAAAACGTAGAAATGATATTTTATTTCTGAACCTTGAACTCGATCGTTCAAGTTACGATGCATTTTATATGCGTTAATGCATTGAGATAATAAAATTTAGTTACTTTATGAATATAAGTGGTAGGTACTACTCTCATGAAGATCTGAATGAGTCATTGTATGCTTGACACACGTCATAATAGTTCTTGACACATAATACATTCAGTGATTTCCTTATTTTTCTCTTTGTTCAGTTACCAATATTTT
The DNA here is from genome assembly GCA_022405125.1 of Anthidium xuezhongi. Classification (NCBI taxonomy): domain Eukaryota; kingdom Metazoa; phylum Arthropoda; class Insecta; order Hymenoptera; family Megachilidae; genus Anthidium; species Anthidium xuezhongi. Next base: position 14,235,084 of record CM039647.1, read on the forward strand.
TCTTAAAGAAAAGAATTTAGTTGATACTGAACAATCAGCACGTGGGTTAAATTTTAATTTTGGTGCTCACTGTACAAAGAAATTTGCAAAACTAGTATTGTTTATTTACATATCGTATATAATAATAAAATAGACTCATTTACTTATGTGAAAAATATGAGACCGACTGTGAAAAATACTTTTCTTTGCATTAAATAAATACATTTAATACGTTAATACGGTGATTAATTGGAGTATGTTATACAGGTTACATTTATTCGATTGTTTCTATAAAATATAGCCAACTAATTATGAGTATATCTAAAAAATAAAAATTTCCTAGTAACTTCGATGATTATGTAAATTCAAGAATTATAAAATTACTTCTATACCAATTTTAATATACCATAAATTAAAAATTAACATAACATAATTTCTAATATTGCTAATATCTTCATTTTATTAAACCTTTCTTACTTTTCACACTATTGTTTCTATTCTTTTAGTACAATAAATTACTCAATAATGCACCACAATTTCTTTATTTTCTATAATATATAAATAATTTATACAAACTTTATTGTAACAGTTATCGGATAGAAATATTCAAAAATATTCAAGTATGTAGTTCAAACGTAGTTTAAAGTTAATTTATAATATAATACCTTCTTTACTCGGTTTAATTTATTGCATACAAAGATATCAAATTTCTTTTACAATAATGGAAAAGAGTTTACCGATGAAGATTAGGATATTTTAATATACTGGGTGTTCCACGCGACTGGAACAGCCTGTACCTCCTAAACGGCTGGGAATAGAAGAAGATATTAGATGGTGCATAATATGCAATAAAATTTTATGCATTTTTGTGCATCATAAAAATGCAACTACACTTTTTCTTTAATGAGAACCTATATTTTTGGCTGCATCAATCGATGCAGTTTCTTATACTCTACATAAAAGTGCAAACATTCTTATGCCCTAAACTTATTCGTTTGGAAGTTACTGAATACAAAACTTCTCTGAATTATCTCGGTCTCTCCACGATTGTTCCGAAAGTCCTACGTTATGATTCATTACAATGTTTATAAACATGAAGCGGCCGCTAGTACCAGTCACCGTAAAACTAAGATGTCTATCAGTAGTTATTCGGTACCCGTGCGCGAAGGTCTGTCGACCCAGTGTTTCGAAATCGTGGCATTTACGTATAGCGAACGAGCTGATACGTTCATTTTGTTTAACAAGTGCAATCAAAATGGTACCGAGGCTGCAAGGCTGTATCGAGAGACGCATCCCAATCGGCATCAGCCCCCACGTTCGTCTTTGTAACGTAAGTACTCCAGTACACTTATCGAGAGACCGAAATAATTCAAAGTTATAGCTTCGATAACTTCCAAACGAATAAGTTCAGGGCTTAAGTATGTCAGCACTTTTGTGTAGAGTACAAGGAACTGCGTCGATCGATGCAGCCAAAAATATAGGTTCCCATTAAAGAAAAAGTGCAGTTGCATTTTTCTGATGCACCGATGCACAAACGTGCATAAAATTTCACTGCATATAAATTTCTCTAACATCTTCTGCTATTCTTAGCCGTTTAGGAGGTACAGGATGCTTGTTCTAGGTTCGTGGGACACCCTGTATATCAAGTCGTAATTCGAATTAATTATGATTTGATATAAAATGGGATTTTCTTCCTAATAGATTTCCTTATTGACTGTTCATACATAGCTACCGGATATTCTGAAATCGAAGAAAAAAAATGGCTAATTAACATTTCTTTGATTGAATTGATAAAGAATAATTAGCTTTACGCGAGTATGGAGGACGATTGTTTACAATGTTGTGCCGTATAAATTTCAGCTTTATTATTTCCTCTCCAATCCTTTTATAGTCATAGGAATTTCATTGCTAATGATGAAGTCAGTTTCCTTCTTCTTTATGAAAAAAAGATACATAATATATTCGAAGGTTATTATAATATTGTAACGAATAAAATCGATTCATTCAATAAATAATTAAAGTCGTATCAACTACTAACTGTAAATGGTAAATACTTTAAACTAGGATTTCTTTTTGTAATATAATATTTCTGTTATTAGGTAACTCAATTAAATTTTGAATATTGATCTATACGATATACAAGTTAAATATAAAAGGAATATCAAAATTGAAATGAAACGGCAACTAAATTTGTTTAAACGAATAAAAATTCACGAATTTCCATCATTCGTATGTTACAGATAACACATTAACGAAAATTAAACGTGAACGTATCGCAAAGAAACGAAATAGCTGCACAGCCAGGCAGTGATATGAAGAATACGAAAACCAACAGTTATGGTATGTCAATCTATTCTTTATTTCATCTTAATTAAATATCATACAAATTTGAAACATCTCCATACGTTCTATAATAATTAAACAATTTAAATCCGCAAACAACAATTTAAATACAAAAGTAATTACTAAACGTGGTCTCTTTTAAATAAAGTCAGTGCTGCACAAAATATTGAATTACAGAAAAATAAAAAAAGGTATTAATAATTATTGAATATAATTGAGAGCAATAAATATTCGTACCCACAAATAAGAGTACACATGAGAGTATCGTTTATTGAAAAAACGCAGGGGGTTATTTTATCTGAGACGTCACCAAAAATAAATAAAGATGTCTGGTCATATTTATAAAAAGCAGTAATACATGATTTACGTCAGCATCATAAGAAATCCACTTAGCTCTCGCTCTAAAACCAAAATGCAGTATAGTTTTAAAAATAGTATTCGGCCATCGCGCTTTATTTGATTTTATCGAAATGTAAAGGTCCCTAGACGCGAAGCCCGGGGCAAGTACAGCATTTGCCCGGCGCTAACGGCGATGCTCATTATAATACTTGAAGTAGGTTGCTGTTGTAATTCTATCAGGTCGGTTTCAGGGACTGTTTGTCCTCGGTCACAAAATTTATTCGCGCCAGAGACAATGCCCTCGAACGTGATGCATTTCTCGTATGAGAACGAACGATTTCTCTGATTGCATCGAAACGAAACGGTAACACATTGACAACCCCTGTCGCATATTTATGTCTTCGATGGCAATATTCGTGCCACTTAATCTTCTTTTCGATATAATAAAGTGTACGAAGTTACAAGAACCATTAATTCCATATAATATGTGGCTATCGCAGTATTAATACATCGTCCGAGCTGTAAAATGTATTTATAGCGTTGAATTTATTGCATTTTCGTCTCACACGATATAAACAGTGTGTTTGCGTTCCAGTTTAAAAGATTGCAAAAAGGGAACACCTTGAAAAATCCGTTTTTTTTCTTCTCGGTTTCTTTTCAACTCACTGCAGTCTTTTATCTGGAAAACGAGTGTTTTCTTCTACTGCACCTTGTAATGGATGCAAATTACACTCGAGTACGTTTCGATCATGACTTTGAAATTGTTAGGATGATATTATAAATGTTCAATGAATCCGAAGAAATCCAAGAAAAAATCACACGTCAGAAGAAATTGTTCTTCAAGGTGTTCCTTTTTTCAAACCATTCACATTATTACTTTCCATGTTGTGAAAAACGAAGAGAGCATTAAGGTGGCCTCATTTACCTGAAATACCCCGTACACTTTTGTGCTTATTACTTTTAAACGTTTTCCAAGAAGCTGAACGAAGCTGATGGTTTATCAGAAGTTCCGTACCAATGAGTGAATCAAAAATTGAATTCACACAAAATTGTAATTTCACTCTACCGGATGAATAATAGACCGTCTAATAATATACTTCTGAGTGGTATTCGTGACTTTGATATCTAATTTTCCGCATCGCTACTCCAGTTTATTTCTGTTTATCGTGTTATTTACTCATTCCAAAGTGAAAACTAGTCATTTTTCGCGTATACGAAATTATCTCGATAATCTTTCTGTCGACACGTAAGAAAGTACAAAATTATAAGATCCCTGTAAGGTGTACGGCCGTCAAAGCGTCAAAAGGAGGAAAACCTTTGATCTGGAAGGACTAGCAACGAGCGTGGAATCGTTTCGAGTCTCCCAAGAAGGTAGACGAAGTCACCTGCAAGGGAATGAAGGCTGGTTTCCACTGTCTCGAGGTTACCGTACCATTTTACGGTTCACATGAACCCGTCGATCGGTTTTTTTGTTTGAAACTGGTTTTCTCGTCACTTGCTATACTTAAACGTAATAAAGGATCAAACGGTATGAACGCATTATCGAAGAATCTTGCTCCCATTTTTACCGAGAAGCAATTTCGAAGCGAGAAAAACTACTTCACGGTGATTGAGGGGGAACACGAGTCTGAATTATTCTCGAGGATATACAGGGTGCATTGTGCGATATAATTAACGCTATTCCTACCGAATGACCGTTTTTCAAATTTCAATTAGAATTTTCAATGTACAACGTAATTGCATCGCCTTTGAACTTCGCGACTTTTAGTCCAGATTTAGCCGGTTTAAATGCAGGGGTTTTATATAAAGCAACTATGGGAGAAAAAATTTCGAGGCAAGGCCTTTTATTGCAACTGGAAGAAGAATTTGCCACCGAATACCAAAAGGAGCTACAGCTAGACAGAAAAGATCAAGCAACACCATTGATATTGCAAAGACAATAACACAATAAAAAAAATGAGGTGAAAACGAATAAAATATACATTACATACTTCTTGGGTAAAAGAAGCTATATTTTTTTACTGTCAAATTGGCTATTATCTCCATTCTATATTAAAAAAGATGAGTTATGCTAAAAATCGGTCATTTAATCGGTCGCGGCATGAAGTGTCGATAGGAATAGCGTTAAGCAGAGGTTGATTTCACTTATAAAACTATACATACAATTAAACAGAAATAAAATTTTGTTTTTCGTTGGATAAACTATTTAATTATAATAGCGGTGACGCTCTGGAGAGACTCCTTCGCTTATCTTAAGGTATCTTTTTTCATTTTCTTACCAGTTGTACGGCTCGTTAAACATTCAAAACAGCCGTGGCGTATAAACGTACGAACGTTATTAATTCGCTGTATTTGCAAATTTAATGAAAATTGATTTTCTCTCCGAGTTTCCTGGTGCAAATCGCTTTTCCGTTATGATAATAAGACGTGATAAGCGATTTCAGGAAAACCAGCAGGAAAACTGGTATTTTTCTTCCTATGAACGCTAATTTGTTTTCAGCTGTTTTGCTCGCACAATGCGTTCTAATGTAACTTCCATGGTTATTGTATAATTGGTTAAATAGCTCCTTGAGTTAGTAAATTGCGATTTACGCGCGGTACGTTCGCACGAATAACAATCCACGTGGGTGTTGTATAGGTGATGCAACGTTTTAATTATCTATAAGTAAACTGATATGCGTAAGCGCCATCGAGATGCTTAATTGAAGTCAAGTAGAAGAATGGAAACGATTGTGCTGTTTTGTTTCTGTCCTTATCTTACATAAGCGTTCGTTAATTATCTAATATGCTCAAGGTATGGTTGATCTTGTGCAGTCGGAAATCGTGATACTATTAGCATTGAGTTTAATCTCTTTATTAACCCATTAACTGCCATGATCTAGATCCGGAGAACGTATTGTTAAGCAATCCAATTTTCAAATAAAAAACCTTCGTCGATGAATACATTTGCTCGAGCTACGGAGATAAACTAGGCTCTGTGTAACTCTTTTACTATTTCCAACTTTCGAAATGTAAAAAATGTAAAAATAAAAATATGGAGAGGAGGTAAATTTTATTCTTTGACAAATCAAAAATGAGGGGTAATTACTTATGGTCAAAAATATATTACTTTCAAAATATTACCCTTCATTATTAACACGTTGACTGTCATGGCAGTCATCGGTAACCGGCGCCTCAAATTTTGAGTAACTGAATAATTAATAAAAGGAAAGGCCAAATAAATTATGAATATTGCTAATATTAGGCTAATAGTGTAAAGTACTCGCTTGAATGGTTACATGTGAAAATTAATTAATAGAAATCATAATAATTGGAATTTCATGGTGTCTTACTACACACGTCTGTTTTCACTGTGGCAGTCAACGTGTTAACAATCATACGTTTAAATACATAGATAACATAATAATTTACTGATATCATTATGATAATAATAAGTAACAGAAATATTATTCAATATAAATAGATAATTAGAAAAATAATTGTCATCATAAAAACATTGTATTAAAAGGCTCTAAAGACCCAAAATCATATAAACATAATTTTCAAATGCATTGACTAACTACTTAAATGTATGAAAAATATTTTTTAAGTCCTTCAACAAAAATTCATTTTCAAAAATTCAAATTCTTTGGTTCAGTTATTTCGTCTTAAGTGTTCCGCAGTGTACGATATTTTTAATTGCCTGTTTCTGCACGTTTTGTACGTTTGACATAGCGAAACAAGTGTTACGGGAATTGTGTAACAACGGTAAATGAAACTATATTACAACCGCAATTGCGTGTTTAATGAAATGAATATCTTCAGAAATCACTGTGTTGTTTGTAACCGTTCGTTTTTGCAATTATTTCCTTGTTATTAAAGGAAACATAGTGCCAGAGGTACGCGTCATAAGTTGATTTATCGATAACATCGTTAAAGCAACCGTTCGTACGATACAGTTTTATATGTTACACATTGATGAATTCAGGTGTTTGTCATTTAGCATTGGAGAGAAAATATAGATAAGTCACAGCTGTATTAACATCTTATAAGTTGGAAAAATATTTTATAAATTATATGAAATCATAATAAAACAAGTGCTTTAATGTATTCGTACTTTTGATTGATATTGCATAATGTTATGTCGTCTTTTAATGAGTAGCGATAAAACACGCATAACGACAGGTGCAAAGAACGTAACATTTGTTATCAGTAATCAGTACATTTCTGGAGTTAACAATGTATAATTTAAATCAATATAGAATGCCAGCTATATATTATATACTTGAATACGATATTATTTTAACTTTAAGGAAGTTATTACAATTATTTTAATTAAGAAATTTAATATAATTATATGACAAATTGACTTTCCTTTAAAAAGTACCATTAAAACTTATTTAATATTTCTTGGATATCTAAAATTTGCTATATTTGCAAATATTAAAGAAAACATTACTTTAATATACATAGCTGTAAAATTAAAATAAAATGAAATAAAGTAAAATTTAAAAAAGGATAGGATTTGTATTTTCTGTCATACACAGAATAATTCAAGTTCAAAATGTGAATTATAATATACATATAATATACAGATATGAATATTGCAGAAAAATTAATTAATTCTACATTTCATACCTATTACTGTGAATTAATTTTATTAACAATCTAACTATAAGGTGAATTAATTTTGTGTATTATATAAAAACAATTAACATTTTAAATTTTCGTAAAACGTAGAAAACAATTACTTAGTTCAAATATTTAACTTGTGACCTCTAATTACAAGACTTTTAATTTAACTGGAACCTACATGCAAAAATTTGGATATTTTAATTACTGAAAGATTAATAAACGTTTTTAGTGATTCATTATGATTTATTAATATTATCATTTCGCCGAATATATTTATATTGGTGCAAGTATCATCACAATATAAGATTGAACGAGAAAATTGCATTTGACTTGTTGCATTTTAATTATCGAACTTAGTGACTCATTCGACGGGGAACTTTGCACAATTTGACCCGAACAAAGTTCGAAGAATGAAAGTTCAACCAGTTCAATTTACACAGCAGACGGACAAATACTAAATGCAAGTTCACGTTGACGTTAAACATAATGATATCAAATGATTTAGTAATTGGAAAATATTCTTTGTTCAATGTAACAGCCGTCTGGTGTGAAATGTTTCCTACATATCACTGGTGGTTTGTACACAATGAAATAAACGATGTAGAGCATTTTTAACAAGGCAATCTTTGACTTTGAAAAACAATTTATTTGTAGTGTGCATAATATAGGGCGGGTTTCGTTTTGTAATATCAGTATTAATTAATTTATGTAGAAAAAATGATCAAGGGTGTACAAAATTTGATAAAAATTGTTCACCTATATAAGAAATTTTATAATTAAAATCATATTCTTAATTAAAAGAAAGTTACAATTATCTACTATGTTTGATCTATAATTGATTTATCTACTACATTTTTACTACTGCAAATGATCTTGTAATTAGTAGGCTACTGATATTACATTGAAAATAGTACCTTAATTAATTTACTTATAATTTATATATTTTTACATTGTCACATATTTTGTATGACTTTTGCAATCTAATAATTAGTAACTTACGGACAACTCACCGATAAGTTTATTTCCCTCTTCCAATAAATAATACGAGCGTTGTTCCATTGTTAATTTTTGAAGTAAAGAACGATAAAGTGTTTCGCTCAAAAGTATTCAGTTGTCTGTATAATATTGATTAAAAAAACACACTTTAAAAACGGCGGAAACTATAACTGTAAGTTTATTGTGAGAGTAATAAATCTTGACATAATGAATCCTTTGTTGCATCTTATCACCGACTTCAAAGTACTATTAGTTATCACGCTTAGCTGTTTCTTTTCTGATGTCAGTGGAAGTTTAATTTTTATTCATGGATTTCTTATTTTATCAGTTAGTCAGCCGGTCAAAGAAGTTCATTTCCTTTCTTTATACGAGTTGAAGGTTTGTGAAATAATTTATTAGACGAGTAAAAAATAAAGTCCAATTTTCTTCAGTTCGCAATTGGGGAGTTAATTTAACGTTAATTATTTTGCCCTATGACAATTCTTTCCATTCCTTTTCATAATAAAAATTGTTCTTCGTCTTTAGTTTATATTTGCAATCGAATCTGCAAACTTTGAAACTATAAATTATTTCAAAATAATTACTACTTCGTGCACTGATAAGTCTGATGACTGTAATTCGTTCGCGTTTTAGGTTCCGTGTATGAAATCAAATTATTATCACTTATAGACGGTTTTTGTACTCGAAACTGTATCTTGTTTTTACTCGACACGGTCGATATGCAAAACATGTGTAAGAAAGTGTATCGAAGCAGTCTGTGACCGACAAGAGGGTGCACAACCAGCCAATCGTATTTCTGTTCACGGTGCACACCCTCTTGTTGCGCAAAAAGATGGCGATGTAAATGTCGACTACGCTGCTCGTTACGAAGCAATGACGATTAAGAATGAATGGTAATTGATCCGAAGTCAACAGTTTAATTACAAGGCATCATCACTTTTTTCCCTTCGTCTGTTATCTCATTAACGGCTACCAGTTCCGTCCGTTTTCAACGGCGATTTCGAATAAATCAAGCTTGAACTGTGGCTTCAGCACAGAGGTATAAACTCTTGAATTTATTCTTCCTTTGTTAACCCCTGGTGTCAATAACCGAAATGTGCACAGTTAATTTATAATTAAAAATAATCAGGTATTGATGTTAAACGCAATCATTGCATAGCTTCTTTGCGCTGCAATATTTAAAAAATTTTTTAATTGTAAGTCTTGGAACGAACTTATGTTACCTTGCAATAATTAGTTGAGATTATACGATTTAATAATGACTTGCATTTTGATGTTAATAATTTTTAGATTACATCAGAATGTTAATGAATGTTAGCAATGTTCGACTGTTATTTGCATAAAAATTATAAATAGATAGTGCATATTTTACTTGTTCACATCATACAAAATGAGTGAAGGAATTATGGAATGACCTCATACAATGCACAGGGGCGAATGATAAATTTATGACATTATTTTTGCAATAATTTGTCTTACGAAGGATTTAAATTTACGACGCGATAATTTTCTTATCTACAAGTAAAGGTATGAACACGAAAGGCGCAGTTTATTTAACAATAAGCAAAGCTGTATTAACAGAAGATTTGAGAATGTTTATGTAAGCTAAAAGGATGATTCCATATGTCGTTATTAATCTTCGTTCAATTGTGCAGAAAATTTATAAAATTACAAATTCTATTATAACATAGATTCTGTCATAACATTTTTGCTTACATAACAGTGTCATTATTAAAACGTTTTTTTTTTTTAAGCTACTAAATCATTCCTTGTTTACACCGGACAAGATAGACCGTGTGGGAGTAAATTATTTGATAAACGAAAGAAAAAATTGTTGTTTGGAGAACCGGTCATTCCTGTGCGAGACATATGTATTTTACAAACGACAAAAATGAACTTTCTAATTGTACGCGTTACGGTTAAAAATAGAACGAATCAATAAATAAAAATTTTTCCAAGATACTAATCTACATGTTTCCAAGGATCCAGCCGTCGCTTTCATTTTGTTCCATTCTGCATATTCCTGTATCCTGTCATTAAAGCACGAACTCGGCAACAAAATTTTCATTATTAATTATTTCCTTATTTATTATTTCATTATTATTTTCATTATTAACGAATGTAAGTTCCAATTAAACGAAACTAATTAGATAAATTCATGTACCTTTGCGATACATTGGTAAGTGTAAAGAGTCATTAAATTACTGATGATTAGTTTTTAAATGAAAGCTTAGTTGCACTGAATTCTTCCTATTTTTTCTACTTTTCATAGAAACGTTTGACAATTTCCAAGAAGTATTATCTAATAATGATTAGCAGTTTAACGCCAGTACTACCGACGTTTAATGTACACTTTCTGTCGAATAGAAAATAAATAAGGGACGAAACATACACTATAAAACAGAAGGCGTGTTGATAAATCTTGTAATATAAAATAAAAAAATTAGATCAAGTCAAATTAACCCCTTCGGTAGTTTTAGTATTAACTCTTATACGTATACTGTTATTTCAAGAATAGATGCTAATTGTTTATAAACTGAGTTCCATAAGTTTCAAAGTTTTGCAAATTAAACAAAATACCAAGTGAAAAATTGTTTCGGTGTACCTTACCGTGATAATCAATGTGTTAATTATTTACCATGCAACATATAAACGATTTGCATTCACAACGTTAATGAGACGTTCAGACGTTCACGTGGGTTGCCAAAGACGGCCATATGAATCTGATCCATTGTTTAATTTGCAATCAAGACGAGTTAATGAGTTACGTAAACCCGATGTTTAATATATTCGTACGCATCTTGCCTGGGCCTTGAAGGATGCAAGATTAATTGAATTACACATCTCTTAACTCTTTGAAGCACAGAATAAAAAAGCCATATTGCATAGAAATACTATTCTTACAAAATATGGCAAAATAGGTTTTCGGCAAAAAGTTGATCAAATGTATCTTTGAATATTATTCAAGGACCTTCTCCTTCTACATTCCTTTCCATTGTTGAACTGTTTTCATTTCTTGCCAAAACATCTGATTGTATCCTCGTAATCTCAATGACGAATTTTTGCCTTTATTCATGATTCTTCTCTTGTTCACTTTTTTGTAATAGACATTGGCATTTAAAAAATGTTTGCTGAAGCACTGTTTAACAGGCTTAGATCCTGGACTTTGAAACACATCAAAATCGTTGATAAGATTTAAAGTTTTTGTTTATCCAGATTAACTTCTCCTTGTAGTTGTTCTCATCCTGACATTTTGGTGGTACAAAAACGATTTTCCAAGAGTTGTAAAAAGAAAACACGAGAAGAGAACCGCGATACCCCTAACAAAACCAACGGTTTGTTTGAAGATTAAACAGTTTTCAAAATACGAGTTTTAGTGCCATCTTTATGCCGGATACGTAAATGATTTATTTTGTTTTGTCTAAGAATTAACAAGTTTACCGGCTCCTTATAACGAAAGAAATTGTATATCACTGCATTTTATCTTCTATCAAAGTGTTTAAAAAGTAAATGACCTTAAATAATTCCAAAATGCATTTGTCTGTATACAATTGCCGTTCGTCCGTACGAAAAAAAGTCACGTCGATTTTTAAGAACCACGTACCACCTACGTGCGTCAAAGCAATAAATCAAAGATACGAATTAAGTGATATTGAAACAAGCGCAAAAACCTTTGAATTTCGAAGAACGAGGAAATATAAGAGCGTGGATAAAAGTGGAGAGAGCATAGAATGAGACTAACAGGGGGCCATATCGAACTCTTTCTTATTCATTGACTTGAATGAAACTTTGTAAATTTATAGATACGTAGAATAATTCAAGGCAAGAATAATTATTTGCCTCATTTCCACCTGTGTTGTAAGAATTTGAACTTGGAATTTGAAGTAACCCTCCTATAACACGGTAAATAGGTTCCTAGAAAATGCTGTGTTGTGTGAAATCGTGTTATAGGAGACCCAGTACAAAAAGGGAGGTTACGTTCTGAAAATTTATTAAAAGCCAACATTTTTAAAAATTCCATGTAAGCGACTTAATTTTTATTAAAAATATAAATGTATGAAGTACAGTGTTGTACAAAGGTATCCGCATTTTTCTTATCGTGTTAGAGTGAAACAGTGATATACATAGATTGTAGTGTTATACGAGGGTTCTCGTAATTTACTTTATCGTATTAGAACAAAATCGTGTTATTGGATGCCGTGTTGTAGGAGCACTTAATTTTGGAAGGAGTTTTGTCATTGCTGGCAATATTACCATTTTAGCTTAATTGTTTTAATTAACTTCCAAGGTGTTTCAGTAAAACGAAGAATTGTTATTGGTGTGGGTCATTATGTTTAGAATTTTGATTTATACCATATTCATAATTACCGGTACTTTTAAAGAGTAAGATTCTATTTCTACGAAGCTCTTGAATTACTTCAGTCATAATTAATTGAAGAGTTACTTCACTGGTTGAGAAATACCAAAGCCTCTTAGCTTCTGTCTGGGTGCGTCACTGAATTGACAGTAATTGGTACTGTATCGAAAAATTATCGAGCTAAAGCTATTACTTAAAGCAATTTTTACAATGTGAATTACATTAACCTTTTATTGCCTGACTATGAAAATTGTGCAATTAGTATATCATCAGCTTAAAAGAATGCAATCTCGGGTAATCTAATCACGTTTATCGAATTATTTCAAAATTCCTGCAAATTCTTTCGTAATTCAGTGATGTCCTGACACAAGGTTGGGTCTGAAAAACGGACCAGATTAAATTACTAAATTTATGATTTAAGAATACGTTTGTTAGTTGTTTTTAAAAACAACGGGGATAAAGGTCGGAATCATTGAAACAACAATTAAAAGCAATCTTCCACTTTGTTAATTGCTGAATCGAGTTAGCCTTCGTAATTGTTACGTTAGATGCGTGTTTTCCATCGATGAATCTCTATTTCTGTTTGCCAGCTTTAATAACGTCTTGACAGCAGTAATTTTCATTGGGTTCAGTTACCTTTAATACTTACTTAAGTAATTCGATATTTACACAGCTGCAATTGTTGATGTGCCGGCGGTAAAGATTAATATGTTAATTAACGTATCGTTAATTAGCAATTAACACATTCCTATTATCCATTGACATCGTACGGTGATGGGAGACCCCATAGATAATAGCATAATCAGGAAAGAGGTGTTCTATGCGAACAAACAAGTCGAAAATACGCAGTAAAATTTATGTATATACAACTTCGTTTTCGAGAAAATTGTAAAATTGTCAAAATTGTAGAATATTTTCACAAAAAATACTTATTTAATGTTTTCGATAATTAATGTGATAAATGTACGTTATGAACTAATAAATGTAACTTTAATTAACTTTATTAAAATGTTAATTAAATCGTCATTTAATATTCTTCCTGACATTGTTAAAGTATCAACTGATAATAATACATTTTAACACTATTAATATTTACATTTATTACTTCGTATCATTTATTTATTTTTCAGTTGACGAAAAATTAAACTTTATACTCTCCATTTATTTTTTCATAAACATCACCACCACCAAATTCAATATCTACATAATTTTTCAGTATACATTTAAAAATACATAAAATTTTATTTTCCTATGTCTATTATTTTTTAAATAATATTTTATGTTAACGTTAAAGCAGTTTCGTATATTGTTCATATTTTAACATATTCATAATGTTTATATTCTTAATATAAATATAATATAATACTGAACATACAATAAACATTTAAATTTGATTGTCAGATAACATTGGCACCTTTTATCAGTATGATTATCTGCATTATACACGATATACATAGTAAGAGATAAGTAATTCTCACAAAAACTAAATTGTTTCACAATCAAAATATTTGTTATATTGATAAGCGAATGTTTTGACTATAGATAAATATTAAATATTAGTGTCCAATTTCTCTTATCACTGCAATAAAAACAATCAAAAACATTATTCCACTGTTTTGTAATGTTAATAAGGTATTAATTAAAGTGCTATAATTATTTCTTAAATAATCACAATAATCGAAGTAAATGTAATGTAAAAACCCAGACGCAAAAACTATAATCTGTTATCAATATATGTTTCTTATCCTCTTAGACTTCTCTTTACCTAACAGCAATAATGCTAATTATGCTATGAATTATTCAAGGAAATATTCGTTCTGCTTAACTATCATTTGTATACTCTACTATGTATAAAAAATACAGTGATTCATATTTGCTTACATATCTTAGGATTTTAAAAATCATGTCTATTTTATTCCAAAGTTTGTTTGGTGAACTTTTAATGAATAATTAATACTTAAAAGTATTTTAACTCAATGACTAATTGAAATGGATAACTAAAATACAAAAATTAGTATTTTATATAAAGCAATAATAAAATAAAGAACTTTATTACACATAGTTTTAGTTTTCTTTTACATTAAATATTTACATTTTACAATATTTTGTACTTGTTAAGTAAATTATTTGATCTTTCTTTAGGAATGTCAATTACACTTAAAATGAAGTGTTCGAAGTAAATTCATAAATTCGTTATAAATTATAAAACGGGAAGAAAATGCGATGCTAAAATATTAGTAATTAATTAATTAATCATCTGTTTAATAATAATAATTTTGTAAATATCTATTTTGCAGAATACTGTGCTAAAATTGTAAAAACCCTTCCAATTAGTAATTTTATTCCCAATAAATTTATTTAATACATAAATATGAACTTTCAAGAATCCAGAAAAATGATTTGTAATTGGCTACCTATTTTAAGTTACAAATCAAATATTGATACAACAATATTTCGTATCAACAATATGGAAAACAAATGCTGGTATTTACTACGAAACGTGAAAAACATTGAGAAATGTACACAAGTACACTATGTACGAAATATCCGCCGTAATAAACAAAAAAATATAAATAAGTCAATTATAATAGGACGATAAGAACTGAGAATACGTATTACCATCGTTCAACAAGGAGTTAATCACCGGTTAAAGCTTACGCTAACTTTCATATAAATAGTGTGCGAGTCTGACAGCTCGATAATAGCACATATGGTAGGTATCGTATTTTTATCTTTCGTTTTTAGTATAATTTCAACGTTTCGAACGAAAAAGTTCGTTTCACGTGTTGTGTCGAATTATGAGCGACTAAAGCCATGGATCCTCGTACAGCGAAAACTACGATGTTAACGAAGAACGTCGTCGAGAATCAAATAAACATAAACAATCGAAGTAGTTTAATTCTGAGGAATCTGTGGAATGAAATTGTGCGTGAGATGTGCAAATCAAGTAAGAATTGTGTTTCAATTATCCGCGTCGCGGCTACGCACGCAACTGCTGCTAATTACCGGCTACCTTTCGCTGTTTATTGTTGTCTTATTCAAAAACTACCATAGGATTATACGTTTTTATACCTGCTATTCTTATCAGCGTCGAGCAAACAAAGCAGTGTTTACCAAATATGGAAAAGTACGATGTAGGTGTAAAAACAAAATGCAGTTTAGAAAAAAAGACTTCCGCCGCAACAGCAAAATTTTATACTCGAGGCGTTCTGTTTTGACACTCTATAATCCAATAATGTCCGACAATAATAACGCTCGAAGATCCGTGTCTCTTCAATTTTATTCAAGATAAACACTGTAACGCATACATGTTCGAGATAATTTGAAATTTCGTGGAAGCTTGTTTTTATCAAGAAGTGCTCGATAATGTACATGTTATGGTTTTTTATTTGATCATATTAAGTGATTCCTTATTACCATCTCGTATAATTCATTTTTTAATTGATTTACGTACAATGTGTTTATTTTTTTGGGTTAGCTTTGGAAAGTTTAAATATTTAAATGTAAAAATTTGCACAGAATGGTGAACTGTTTCTAATAAAAAAAAAAATAAGAAATGGTATAGGTGAGATTATATGAAGGATTTAGTTTATCGTATAGCTCCAAGATCGATTACTGATATGAAAACATCGATACCGCCTTCTTTTTAGTTCAAATGTTCTATTTATAACTTGTCTTCATTTTTCAATTATGAATATTTTCTAACATTTAGATACAGAAATTTAAAATTAATTTCATTTATTTATCCTAACTGTAATGAATCTTCATTAATCTTGAATATTTCAAACTGTTAGACAGGGCAATTAAACTAAGGAGGGTAGAATAATTGCATAACTGAATAAAAATTGTGTAGAATTAACGTCAGTTAAATAATTCTTTATTTTTATTAAACATACTTTTAAATCAAATTTTTCTTGTAGTGCACCTTTTTATTTTTAATTAAATTTCTCGTGGATTTATTGATCACCCTATATAATGTACTAATTCATTTATACCCGTTATTCACTTAATTTTAATATAATGTTTGGAGGATTTATTCAAATCTATTAAAGACCACTAGTTAATTCAATACATAATCGGTTGCTAAAAATGAATTCTGATTTGTATTACTCTCCCTTGGAGGGCAGGTAATCATTCTATTTAAACATTAAATCAACAATTAATTTGACGATCTTTACAAAGTAAAATTCAGTTTGCTGTAACATGTATCATTTTAATTATATGGCATGCTCGTTTACAACACAATTAATTTTTAATTGGAAACCTTTTCCGCTAATAATTAATACAATTTAAAATATATAATTAACAAAATGCAACATAAAATTAATTATCATGGCTTAGAAAGTGAAAACTTAACCCATATTCTTTTAATTTATAAAACGGATTATTTCATTTTAGTTTTGATTTCTCTACTTTTACTTTTATTTGTTCAATTATTTCTCACATAAGAAGATATAATAATATACTAAACAAGAAAAGTACAGGTTTGATTTCGATGGGAACGAATTTGAAGTCACCACGATATTTACAGGGTTAATACAAAAAGTACCTGATTTTACTCAATTCTTCTCATTACTTTACCTGATCATTAATATCTGTAAGTTGCATACATACGCTTGGCTCTCTCTTCATACCTTGACTCTAATTATTTCATCGCTCGCTACAGCACGAAAACTGAAGTACGAAATTAATTCGATTGAAAGCTTCAATTTAAAAATCGAACGGAAATGCGTGAGCGAGGATCGTTGCAAATCAAAGTGTCTGGCGTTTGATAAAAATATTACCGTGTCTAACACATTGTAAGAAGGTTACAGACAATCTACAATGCTAAATATGTATTTATATTTCCATACAAAAACGTGAATCCGTGTTTGAAAATACAATTGCACATATGTAATCGTGTTTATGCATGTTTATTACCGTGAAAAGGTCAGGCAAACAGAAATTATTCCCGGGACTGTTTTTAAATTACGAAAAAGTTCCGATGAGAAGGAAAACGAAGTGTTATCTGTTTGTGTGAATATGACATGTAACAGTACATTCAATGTCATTACCTATTGTTTTAATATAAAACGTGCTCAATTTACATATGAATGTTACATAACTCTTGCAACTCTATATCCAGAAGTTTATGCCTTTTTGACATCATAGAATAAAATTATGTAAGTTTACCACTTAACCGATAAAGTATTACGGATCAATATCTGGAGTAATTAGAATGATATATGATATTATTTCAAACTATCTTAAACGTACAAAGATTTATAATGCAACATCAATTAACCGTCGATAAAAATGTCTAGGATTGTTAAAAATTTATTCACACTATAAGAATGTTCATGTACCATAGAATTATTTAGACTTTATTATTATAATTTTTTTAAATTGCTATTATGTTCTATAGAAGATCCATAAGAGTCAAAATATTAAAATAAAAAAAGTAATATTTTATCTTATGTTACTCAAAGACAAGCTATTTTTGTTTCTATTTTATATTTAATTTAATTTAATTTTAATTTGTTTCTTTTCTTCTTTATTATTCTTTCAAATACAAAGTGACAGATCTTTTATACTAAACATCTAATAAGAGAATAATTGCAATCTGACAAATTTTGTACTGTTACTAATTTATTGACTTGTGTGACTGCTACATAATGATAATAAATAGCTTATTAGGAAAATAATAATTTAAAATTCAAATCATTTCATTGGTTTTATATCGATTTGTATATTCAGTGTTCATGTACGGTCACATTTTATGAATTCAGGATCATAACAGTTGATTACATAGAATCACAGTTTGTAACATTTTATTGCCCATGAAGCATAAAAATAAGGAAATAATATAATTCTGGAAAGGATATACTGGACACGTACAGTGATATGTGATATAAATACAAATGCTAAACTCAGTTTTGATGGGTTGCATCCATCTTATACTTTACAACTCATTTTCTTACTGAATATAACCATACTGAAGATTTTAACGACAAAGACGTATCGCTTTACCTCAACGTCACAACAGGTGTTTCTTTCTGTAGAGTGCAAATTATTTACTTGTTGCTTTTGGTTTACCTGAATATTTGAATTATTAAGGAGACCGGAAAGTAATGTCATTCTTTTATTTTAAAAAATTTCATTGTTTTATTTTTAATCAATGATGTAATCATTGGTAGCACCTGTTGCGTTGCTACTCTTGTGAAACTCAGAAAGCATACAATGTACCTCTTCTGATATTTGGCTGGCTATTTCACCCAAAATTGCAAGAAAAATGTAAAATTTAATTATATACAATTAAAATGTCTTTGTCACCAGTTTGGAGTACAAAAAGACCTGGAAATGACAAACATTGACATGCACAGAAACGATATTACTTTCCTGGACCTCCTAATATTTAAACGATATTTAGAACATACGAATCATCTTGGCATTATTCCAATCCGAACATTCGAATTTTCGTTACAACCTAATTAGACGAACGAATGTCTGGTAGTAACAATATGGTAAAAATAATTCTTCGAAATGGTAATATCTACATCCTTAAGGGGACATATGTACAATTAGACGGCACAAAATTGATAAAAAAATCAAATCTTTTCGATAAAAAAATGGTTTTCTTTTCAAATTCTTAAAAAACAATTTCCGACATATACAAGCTAATAATGTTGTTGATATGAGTACAAAGTTTCAAGTCGATCGGTTCGATAGCTTT
The DNA here is from genome assembly GCA_022405125.1 of Anthidium xuezhongi. Classification (NCBI taxonomy): domain Eukaryota; kingdom Metazoa; phylum Arthropoda; class Insecta; order Hymenoptera; family Megachilidae; genus Anthidium; species Anthidium xuezhongi. The sequence continues at coordinate 14,254,424 of CM039647.1, forward strand.
CGCGCTATCGTGCACGCCAATTTGGAAAATGTAGTTTTCAGATAAACGCGTTTAACACTTTGACTGCCATGAATATTTATAGATATTCGTTACCTATATTTTTAGGAATTTGTTCACTTATTGAATTAGAAATATTTATGATAGGCATTTGAAAATATGAATAATAGAAATAACAAAATATTGTGAAAATAATAGACAAAATATGTTACAAATAAAATGACTATTTAACGAAGTTTTTAACAGCTTCGCCGTGGCACTCAATGCGTTCAAGTTTTCACACCTCCGAATCTGAACGGTAAGGCGCAGCGTTCGCAGGGCTATAATTTTTGAAGTTTTTCGAATTTTGCTTTTTGAGAAAACGTTCTGAAAAAAAGGAATCGATTTTTCGAAGGCCCTAATTGTTTCCTTTGTTTTGCAGCAGAAGTGAATGGCAAGCAAGTCTCAAATGGCAAGGAAGAGGTTGCCGACAATGTCGATGAGGTCGATGCCGTGCAAGAAGCAATCGGAAATCTTGGCAGATGGCAAATTTACGTCTGTCTGGCGATCTCGTTGGTCAAGTTCCCGATCGCTTGGCATCAGCTGGCCATCGTCTTCATGGCGCCACATCAAGACTACAATTGCACCGCGCCAGCTCGTTCAGATACGACTGACCAGTGCACAGTCAATGTCAATGGAACATTGGCAGAGTGCACAGAGTGGGAGTTCGACAGAAGCACGTTCACGGAGACAGTTATATCTCAGGTAAAGCGGTGTCGAAATTTTCCGCGTGTTCATCATCTGTTTGCTCGTGGGTCGAGCGGAAGCGTCGGTAATCGATGCTTTAAATTCCAGTGGCTGAGATTAAATGCAATGCTAGATTCTTTTTAATGACTTTTTCCTTGTATACTTTTGATTAATCAAAAAAATAAATAAATAAATAAATAAATAATAATGCGACGCGTGTGTACGGGTAACGAGCTCGAAGCTTTTTCTCGAATGGAACGATAACGATGAGTCGGATGTTAAGCGAATAACGAAACGATTTAGACGTTTAACGAAGCGTGTCGTTGGGGTAAGTGGAAATGCTCGGTCAGTATGTTTTATTAGTGATCGTAGTGGTTAGCATTTGGTGGCGCACTTTGATCCACGGAATTGTATTGTAATGCATAACGTATGATGTAAATGGTTGAACGCGAACGAAAGTTTCGCTCCTTTTAACGGAGTTCCTTGATGCAAAGTGTTGTTGAATTATAAGTGTCGATTGCGGATATGGAAGAAAACAGTCTCGACAAATTAAGCAAAGGCAAGATTTTAAGTTTAACCCTTTGCACTCGAAGCATTTTTGGATATGATCAAGTCTAGAATTCTTTTTCAATGAAAAAAGAAAAGAATTAAAAATGTTTTTAATCTATTTATTTTCATCTCTTTCGTTAATTTGCTACGTTCTAAAACAAATAACAGTGAAATTTGACATTTTAAAATATTCTACTTGATTGCAAATGTCGCCTGCACAAAGGGTTAATAAAAAGACGACAAATTGAATTAAGAAATATAAAATCATGATCATTGATACTATATGAACTCTCGATAATTAAAACGTTTTAAACTTTCAAGAAACAACAGTGAAATATATTTAAAAGTATCTAGATTTATAAATTGCTGTAAGATTCTAAGGCACAGAATTTGCTCCATAATTGATTTCTTATGGTATGTGAAAATTTAAAAATAATTAATTTGAAGTACCAGAATATTCTTAAATGATCATCTAAGTTAAATAACTATTTATTGCATTTGAAATATAAATTATTTTCTATTTACAATTCCTGAATCAAAATTGGGCACTTTTTAATTGAATCACGAATAAGAAGAGTAGAAGGGTTTGTACTTTTTATTTGTTATTTAAATAAAAAAGGTATCCATTGCATATTTATACTTATAAGTCAACAACTCAACGGTTCGCAACGTAATTTTTTAAAACAATAAATAATGAACAGTCAATACTATACAGAAAAAATAAGCATATACATCATAAATGATTTTAATTATAAATAGATGCATGGCTATAGTAAATTTTGATTTTTATGCGAACAGTGGAATGTTCTTAAGATTCGTCGACGTTATAATATCACATTATCTGCAAGAAAAGTATTTATTAACCAAATGTTTAAAACTTTGAGGTTTAGATTTTTAAATGGAATACTTGATATATTGGATGAAGAATCTGACATTAAATTGAAATTGTTGTTAACCTAACGATTTGTAGTCTAAGAATTAACAAAATAAATACATTTTCAGATGAAATCCGTTGATTTGATTAAGAATAGATTTAATTTAAAAAAAACAATTAAATCGAATTCATGGAAACAATTTTTCTAATTAAATCAGTAGTCAAAGGATTAAAATTGCTGCTTTTAACTGAGGTTTTATCAAGTGTTTTATTATGTATATTCTTTAAATGTTATTAAAATTCCATTGTTGCTTTTGAAAATACATATTTTCTTCATATTCCACTAATCTTTGCCCGTTGAGATACGCAGATGGTGTGATACCATTTGTACATAAATCGTTTATTACCGCAATGATTTTCTTTTATTTGTATAGACAATTTCAATCGGATATTTTTACTTATAATTACATTATTTCAGTGGAACTTAGTATGCAGTCGAACACATTACGCCAATATCCAGCAATCCATTTTGATGTTCGGCGTACTTTTGGGCAATATTATATTCGGCAATTTAGCAGATAGGTACAGACATTATTTTATACTCTGTCATAAATCTCTTGAGTTTCAGATATACGAATTTAATACTTTCGCTGCTGGCTGAAGTTTCATTTATCTCCTCAAAAACGCTAAAGATTCAAATACAATCTTAGATTAATTTGAAAGACATTTAAAATTTACTTAACATAAGACATTTCAAATATCTGTTTCAAAAGAATATGTCAATGAATAGTAAAAAAAGACACCAGATCAATAATCGGATGTTTTTATTTATTTATGATAATCACAAGTATTTCTTTTTCTAGTTGTTCGACTTTAAAGATGTATTTTTCTTGACATTTTTATTCCAGTTTCGAATTATTCAAATTTCAGAATTTCACTGTACTTTTGTTCGTTTATTTTAATTGTCGGTCAATATTTTCTTTATCGTGTAACGATAACACGTATAATGCACCAACACTATTATTAAGGCAATAGATACAAGGTAGTATACGTGTCATTAGCAGCTAAAGTATTAAGAACATCGGTTATGGTTAAACTTTTAAAGTAATTTACATATTTTATAGCTTGTAATTTTACTCTTTTGTTCTTGGAACATTTTTCCAGCAAAGTTCACGGTAATTGAGAGTTTTAGTTCAGAAAGAAAGTTACAAATGCTTATAAAACTATTTTTACCTTTTTTATTAATTTGCTATGTTAATGTTCAATAAAATTTGAATTCAATATATAATACAAAGGGTTATTCGATCATTTATAGCTTTCTAATTATAACTAAATTTCATAAATTTTTACGCTAGGTATGGCAGAAAAATGCCATTGATGATATCTGTAGTTCTCCAACTGGCTTCCGGTATTGGATGCGCAGTCGTGCCTTGGTTTCCGGCACTGTTATTAATGAAATTAATTAGCGCCTTGGCTACTGGAGGCACCATGGTTACTAGTTATGTTATTTGTAAGTAACTATCATTTATAATTATATAGTTAATCCAAATATACCCGAATTTTCATTTACTTAGGGCATAAGGAATATATTTGACAAATTTAATGTTTTTTTAAATTTAACACTCGAACTTCCGAGTTTAATCTACACTTTCTTTCGAATAGAAAATAAAATAGTAAAAATATAAATAAGGGATGAAACGTACACTATAATTGTTTAATAAAAATTAATAAAAATTAGCTCACCTTTTGGCAAAGGCGTGTTAATAAATCTTGTAATATAAAATAAAAAAACTGAAACAAGTCATTTTGACACCTTTGGTAGTTCTGGTGTTAAAAATTGTACTATTACTATTACAAATAATATATGATCAAGTATTGTTATTATTTATTACTTCCTGTAAGAATCTTGTAAAATTATGTACAATAATTTTTTTACAATAATCTGTAGGGATAATATTGTACTGCATTTGTAAAAGTTAATTTCAAGTCCAAGTTCTAATCAATTAAATCCTTCTTGAAAAGAAGAAATTAATTTTGTTTGAAGATTGCGTTTAATTATTTCTCTAAATGTCCTGTAGGTATGGAAATTGTTGGTACAAAATGGCGGGCAGCTATTACGGTACTTTACCAAATTCCATTCAGCTTAGGTCACGTATCGTTGGCCGGACTTGCATTTCTGTTCCGTCACTGGCAACATCTTCAAATCGCTATCACCCTTCCCTCTGTCATCCTTCTCAGCTACTGGTGGATCGTACCTGAATCACCAAGATGGTTGCTCGCATTTGGAAAGCAACGTGCAGCTTGTAAAATCTTGCAGAAAGCAGCCAACATTAACAATATACAAAACAAAGACATTCCAGAGATGGTCAGGCAACATTGTCTCCATCAGGTAACATTCTTAACATCAATTATTCACAACCAATGTCATAAATTTGAAAAGATAACATAAATAATAGTACTACTGTGTGTATACATTGATAACAGTAACAAGTTGAAAATTTTAATTAATTTATATTATTAGAATGTGATTTCAACGTTTTCTTTTTCATTTCTTCTTTAAGGCGTTGAAGAATTGATAACAAGGCTCGTTGCGTTAATTAATCAATTTTAAACTAATAGACCAAAATAATTGTTTCATATGTCACTTTTCAAAACTAAAACTTGATATACTCGATAATTTTTTGTTCAGAATTCCAAGAGATCTCATTTAGATCACAAAGCGTCCTTCCTGGATCTATTCCGTACGCCCAACATGAGGGTAAAATCGTTGTCGATCTTCTTCAATTGGATCGTCTGCGGCATGGGACTTTTCGGGATGTCGCAGTACATAGGACAAGTCGGTGGAAATATTTTCATCAACTTCACCGTGTCTGGCGCCATTCAGATACCTGGCAACTTTGTCGCTTGGTGGGCGATGAACAGACTCGGTCGTAGGATCACGTTGATCTGTAGCAATTCGATCACCGGTGTCGCTGCTCTCTTACTCATCGTAGTCCCAAGCGGTTAGTATATTTGTTAAATGACTTGTATTTTACATAATTAAATAATTGGCTGCCATATAACCCTTGTAATAAAATCTTCCTGATCATGTGAAACATTCAAATATCTATAAAAATATATTTTTGTATAAATTAAAGATTTTCAACAATTTTCAAATAAACAATTTGCAATATTGGTGATATTTTATCTCAAACAACCATAAAAAAGAGCATTGAAAATTTCTTTACAAAATAGGTAGTTTCAGAGAATTTTTGAGAGATTATATAATATTTATTTTTTCATGCAATTTATTATAATCTATTAATTAACTGCGAAATTATTTATTGGAAATAAATGTAAATAAAAGTAAATTACCGCGTAAATAATTGCGTTAAAGTAAACAAAATATACGCGCAATTATTTCCATTTTTGAATGAAATAAAAAATGATCAAAACCAAGTTGTCTTATACAATTATCGCTAACGTGAATTTTAAATCAGAAACATCAGTGTTTATGATGTGGTGCAATTTTTATGGCCACTTTAGCTTGATTCTCAGGAAGTTGAATTAAGCTATTAAACGAATTGTTTCATTCACATCGTGATTTATATCTTATTTGTTCGCAGATCTCGCGTGGATTCGATTAATTCTAGTCTGTCTCGGCATCGTCGGCATGTCGGTTTCTTTTACCACCGTTTATTTGTTCTCTGGTGAATTGTTCCCAACGGTGGTTCGGAACATTGGGGTTGGAACTAGCAGCATGTGCGCCAGAATAGGCTCTATCACAGCGCCTTTCGTCGTATCTTTGGTAAGTCAACAAATAAATATCATACAAGTACAAGGACCAGTAGATTTGTTTCAATAAATGTAATCAGATTAATTTTCTGCATTACACAATGAATGACAGTGCTTTGTTTAAATCTTTATGAAATGAATTTTGTTAAACGCCACTATAACAATTTTATGTATGTATATTAGATTGCATTTAAACTGTTAATACATCTGGTTCTTTAAAATGAAAACAAGACGCTATTACTTTATAATTTAATAATAATTGAAGATTAGGTAGGATAACCCTTATTCCAATTTTCTCCTGATTATAACACACCTAATTTTCATTATTTTGATTGTGTTATAGACAAGAAAATAATAACTGAATGTTAATTTATTAGTTCTCAGTCATATAATGTATTTAATATTATTATATTATTTTTATTTTCTAAATTTTATAATATACATAGTTTTATCTATTGTTTTCTAGTGTATGCAATCGCTGTATTTGAAATGTTTACGAAGAAAAAGATGTATAAGTCTAGTATAAAACATAGTACTTTTATTTTTGTATAGTTGTTCATATTTTTATATATCAACACTTTTGTTTCGTTATATCGAAATTCACGAGTATTCATTAAAAATTGAAATCACACGGTTAATAACAAAAAAATGATAATGAAAAGATAATTAGAATGAAAGTGATTGATAAACACACGATCGTCACAGTTCTGTTATTCCTACGATAACGTGAATAACGCTGTTACCTTCTAGTACTTGCTTATTTCGTCGTATTCATTGGGTACACATTGCACAATGAGAGTGATGGGCTCAAAAACGCGAAATCAACAATTTGGCATTAAGTTGAAAAATTCTTTGGCCCGATAAAATTCTCTTAACTGTTTAGTTCTTCAAACAATTCGAATCTACTCGTTTAGCATGATTATATAATGCATAAACAATGCTTACAAAATTTTATTAATTAAACCTTTCCAAGAAAACATAAGCTGCACGGAGTTTTTTCTTCGCACAACAGTTTTAAATGAATTATATTAATTTTTATCAGTTCAAAAAATATACGAATAAACCAATTATAATAAAATAATAAATAACTAACTAATTTTTACGGACTAGGAAAGGGTTAAAGAAAGGGAATAAATATCGAAGACAAGTATTAATTAGTTATAATTGATCCCAATCTAGGAAGTACAAGCTTTTCAAAGAATAACGTTTCATATACTAGTGAATAATATTTGAAATAATAATAGAAAGTTAAAAATAAAATAGAGTAAATATCAAATTTAAATTGTTATTGTTTTAGCTATCTACCGTCCAAGATTGCAGATTAATCTCTAATTTGTAAAATTATTAATTTTAAAATTTTATTGTTACTGTTAGATAAATTGTTTAATTTTCTGTTGTAGGATCACATTCAAAGTTGGCTACCTCCGACTTGTTTCGGGATTCTACCTCTTATTGGTGCTGCTCTTTGCTTTTTACTGCCGGAAACCGTGGGATGTACACTTCCGGAAACACTGGAGGACGGTGAAAACTTTGGAAAGTCAGTATAATTTAGAAAATTCCCATTATTTACATTCTTATTCATATCTGTGAAAGAAATAACTGAAACAGACTTATACAACAAAAAATAGATAAAAGTTTGAATTATAACATTTATGAATCAGAATACACGAAGGGGTTAAATAATGAGACTTTTTATTTCCAAAAATTGTATTTTAAAAGGAGAGTTATAAACTTGAGTTTCATATTTTTAAATCTTCTGATAAATTATATATTTTTACGAATGCATAAATTTATTCTTTCTTTTTTCTAATGTTTATCAGGAAACCTCAGAAGATAAAGAAATATCCGAAGGACGTCGAAGCGGAGGCGGCACTTTGAACAAAGACTGCAATAATTATTAAATAAAAAAAAACACAAATAAGTTGCCGAAAGGTATGAAAATGATATAAAATGAAAACTTAGAAGAATCATAATCGAAATTTTGATAGAATAATTAGGTGTACATATAAGTAATACTGAAATCATTCCGCGTTCTTATTTATTACATTAATACATTCACGATCTTAATTGTACCGACGAATCGCTGTCTGCTTCTCTTTGAATACGTTTAAACATATCGAGTTTATATTCCAATGCAGAGCTGCCATTAGAATATTTAAGCCTGGGGCAAAAATAAGAAAAAAGAATCGAATTAAGCTATACTTATTTCCAATTAAATATATTCATAATTCATTATGAAATTCAATGAAAAAATTGACTACCAATGAAAGTGAAAGTGTCGATAAGCAAGTAGTCATTGTATAACTATAAAAGTGCATTATTATTCTTCAGAAAAATATAGTTTTATAGAATTTTGCAGTTCTGCCAATTTTAATGAAATATCTTTGAACATTTGATGCATCGACTGTATGCAGCTGTTGAAAATTTTAATCAATTTTATATCATATTTGTACAATATTTTATTGTTTATATTGTCCATAATTTCGAATATCCCACTGAAATATTTTCAATTAAATGAATGGAAAAATATGGGTGGCAATTTTTCATGGAAATGTAAATGTATAATTGTATATAGCATTAATTTTCACAAAACACAAAAGTCCTGAAATGTGAGCCCTCCTCCCCCCATTTGCCTGGCTCTAATGGTAGTACTGTTCTAATGAACTCCATGTCTGTTCGTGCCTAACAAACTTAATTAGTATACTGTCCTTCTTAATTCAATTAATCCAATTGATGTTTTTAAATTATTTCATTATTTAAATCTTAATTACCGTAGTGGTTGTTGCTCGTATAATTATTCCATTGTGAACAACCCAGGTAATCAATAAATTAAATTACATCTACACACGTATAAAATACGTATGATATTTTAACTTCGATTGACAAACGATATAAATATATTGAACTACATTTTATAATATCTTGACAAATAAATAATTAAGAAGAGCAGTATGTATTTTTGTTTACGCACAGAAGAAATTTAACTGGAATAGAATGTTAAATATTCTGGCTGGTTGTAAGAATTTTTATATTCTTCTAAAAGAATAAATATTTAAAGGTATACTGATGAATATTTTTTATACTGACGGTTTCAAAAAATTGAACAGTGTTACTTGCTGTCAAATGTGACAATTACGAGAGAACAGTGCCTTGTACCATTTATGTACGAATGTATAAAAGAAAAATAGATCTTTTATTTTATAAAATGGATTTGTTATTATTCAGTGTCCATTCCTTGTGAGCGATAAGGGTCTATGAAATGATTCATTCTAATCATGAATAAATGATAAATTCTAATTGTAAGACTACTAGTGGTTAGAGATGGAGAGATGTTAAACAGAACAGAAAAGTGGTAATTTTATCTTTTTTCATTTCGTCATCGTACCGTCCGGCTTCGACCCAGTTTTCAGGGATCTTAAGTTGCCGATATCGAAAACCCCTGTCCGTCATCGGGCGAAGGATCGGTGACAACCGATAGCTGGGACCATGACGATATCTAAGAGAGTTAGAATTAAGAATGTAACATTCATGTAATATGTATAATTGAAAGAATTTTCAATAAACATACAATTAAACTAAAGCAATTGTTTATTCATTTATAAATCTAACTTCCCTTATCCAATCCCTAAAAAATTTCACTTAAAAAGCGAGAAATAGTGTAAAGAAACATTGCACAGAAGTTTTGAAACACAAAAGTAGAACAAAAACCGAAAAATATCGTTAAGATACAGAAAAGAGTAAAATTCGTTATAAACGGTTCCCGAAAATTCCTGGAATTCGACGTCACTAAAATTCTGGGAAGTGGCACGAAGAATACCTCCTGGCAGATCATATCCTCCTGATACAATTTCCCAAAATCGGGATTTTGGTTTCGCAAAAGGGGTTCCCGAAAATTCTGATACAAAATTCTTATTTCACGATGCTGTTTTTAGGAGTTTACATACATTCACTTTTATCCAAATCAGAATACTAACATGTAGCACATCGTTGAATTCGCCTCGGCGCCTGCTATTACATTCTGAAGAGAAACATATAGCATCCCATTTAAAAAAACTACATTAACCTTCACATCTCGTCTACTACCCCACCTAGAGGAAAATAGTTATTACCGCATGATGCACCCTATTTTGCCAAGCAACTTTTGTAGGAACACATTTTTAATAACTACAACTCCTTCCGAAATATCCTG
>CM039647.1:14864998-14993681 GCA_022405125.1 Anthidium xuezhongi
GTGCCTGCTGTTATATTCTGAAGAGAAAATTATAGCATCCCATTTAAAAAAGTTACATTGACCTTCAGATCTCCTCTACTGCTCCACCCAGAAGAAAATTATTATTACCACACGATGCACCCCATTTTGCCAAGCAACTTTTGTACGAACACATTTTTAATAACTACAACACCTTCCGAAATATCTTAGAATATTGCTATAATAGTTTATTATAGAAGATTACCTCCTGGCACATCATATTCTCCTGATACAATTTTGCAAACTCTAGAGTCTTGATTTCTGAGTCTAAGTTCGCGGAAATTCCCGGATTTCAACGTCACTAAACTTCCAAAAAGCGGCAAGAATACCTCCTGGCACATCATGTTCTTCTGATACAATTTTGCAAACTCTAGATTCTTGATTTCTGAGTCTAAGTTCGTGGAAATTCCCGGGATTCAACGTCACTAAACTTCTAAAAAGCGGCAAGAATACCTCCTGGCACATCATGTTCTCCTGATACAATTTTGCAAACTCTAGATTCTTGATTTCTGAGTCTAAGTTCGTGGAAATTCCCGGAATTGAACGTCACTAAACTTCCAAAAAGCGGCAAGAATAACTCCTGGCACATCATGTTCTCCTGATACTTTTTCGAAATTTTGAAATATTTAAAAGTTTATCTTATATCAAGAGAATATAATAACAAAGGTGGTGACATAAAGTATCGAGAACTGACTTTACTCATTTTATTGTTTTTTATAGGTGTAATTTGTAGGATTATGGATGGTTGTAAGGATTGGTAATTAAATACTCAGCGTTTCCTTTTTATTTCATATTTATTGCATTTTTTCAATACATACAACTATTATACATTTTTTTTACAAATTACATTGTATTTACAATTATTTATTATGATTTATCCACTGGATATTTCAGTAGTATTCCATGGTAGAGCATGTTGGTTGCTTCTGTGTCCAATTCTAGAACAAAACGATAGAAGCAAAGGTTTAAATAATGTTTTTTAACAATTTATTTAAAGATAAAATATATTCCCATTTACCAACTACAGTCTTGCAAACTTTAATTTGTTAAATTATTGGTTTACAACCTTCTCCTTATTTTAATAGCAAATAAATTATACAGTAAAGTTAAATAGCTATGTTAATATAAATGGCACGGAACATAGCCGAATCTGCTCCTGGTACCCGGCCAGTGCAATATTTACAATTTTATAAACACGTACACCTGGTTTCTTAGTCTAAGTTCCCGGGAATTCCTGGAATTTGACGTCACTAAAATTCCAAGAAGTGATACTATGCTACCTCCTCGCATATCATGTTCTCCTGATACAAAACTTTATTCTCGAACAAGCAAGATTCGGAAATACGCTTTCAGTAATTCCTCGAATTTGGCTTCACTAAAATTTCAAGAAATTGCACAATGTTACCTCCTCGCACATCATGTTCTCCTGATACAAAACTGTATACTTGATTTAACATCCTGTTCCTAAAGTCTAAAGAAAGTTTTTTTATTAATCTGTAATATATTTTTAATAGTTGGGAAAAGAATATTAAGTCAAGTATACTTTAAATCTGATGTACTTCAAAATTACTTTCAACAAATATGTCAAATTCGTATTTTTCTATAGCTTTATATCGTGTGAACAAAAATATAAAATGGCATCTATAAAAGTACATTAATACACAAAATTGTTACACCCCATCATTTACCCGTAACTCTGATATAACATGAATTATAGCATTCGTTTAACTATTAATTTATATTCCACGATCAATTTTTACTGTTTTCAGGAAGAGGAGAAACTGGCTCGCGTACGTTAACACTCGGTGACAGGAAAGTTTAAAAAAATCCTAAAATTGATTGAGGCTGCTCCTATTATAGCTTTCTCCAATTACTTATCCCCATTTATCTATCTTCCACAAATATCTGCGCCCCGATAACTAATAGTAAAACACGGAGGAATCGTCGTAAATATGTCAACGACAGACGATAAACCGTGACTTGGACAAGTATTACCCTGAGTAGAAGAGCAGTACGAAGAAAGAACTCTTTTTTTTATGACTGTTGACAAAATAGCTTTTATCATTAACGAATGAGGCGTATCTATCGACCGAGTCAATTACCAGTTGGACAATAAAAAGATAACGTCCACGATCGTATGAAAGTGTTCTTCGTCTATACTTTGACTAACTTATAATTAGTTATTCAGAATCTAATCTTATAACTGCATATGTAAGGAAAGGGGGATGAATTTATTCGAGAATTAATCCTTTGAGGACGGAGCACTTTTAATTCGAGACAGTGAACACAAGGAGTATTTATTTTGAATAAAATAAATAAATTCTCTTCTTTGAAGCATATGTTGTAGTTATTATTTATACCAAACGTTTAGGGCAATATTTATTCAGGATTTTGTACATTGCTATGATAATTGAGGCGGTACTTATTACCCCCAGTACTCATTTGTTTTGGCATTAGCACTAATTTTAGCATTGATTGCCATAAAATTCTCATAGAAACCCACTGTCCATGTTATTAGGAATTGTTTAATTTATTTAACTGAAAATACTAATAATAGGTACTTGCAATTATTTATAAGAACACGAAGTATGAAAAAGATAATAAACAAAGTTTGTTAAAAATAAAACTACTATCTAATGAAATTTTGGATGAATTTATGTATACATTTATTTATGAATTATTTTCTTAGCTAAGAAGTAGCTGTAAATTATTCATTATAAGTTGTTTGTAATTACATAACATTATGTTAATTACAGATTATGTAAGTATAGTATTATCTTTGCTACAGTTCATGTTCAATGTCACTGATAAAACATCTCTGAAACGAATAAAAAATAAAACTGCCCCATTCAACAAATACATAACACAGCAGCTTTTAAATCTGATTCTGAAAAAGTGTTTTTACAATAAAAAGAAGAAAGTCGCTAATTAATGTAATGAATGTAAACTAGCATTCAAAATTTAAAAACGAATACTTTTCCAAACACATTTTAAAATTTGTATCGTACTTCAGGATGCAATAAAAATGCAATTGAAATGTTCAAGTACTCACTTGACAAATTATTGTATTTATATTAAAACCATTCCAAATCTCCATTTTTTTGTACGCTTCACGTTTTCGTAATAAAATTTTCTGTAAAATTTTCAAATATCGAAACTTTTATTCAAAATAAACAGAAGTAGATTTATTTAACGTGAAAGAAACAAGAAACACTTATGTAATTATCCGATAGCAAAGATTTATAATAATTAATAATAATCACGTATTAATGAATAATATAGGCTGCAAAAATACTCCGTGCTAATAAAAAAAATGTCAGCAAGATGTTCATATGAAATATAAAAAATAAGTTCTTCGTTATACATGAGAATGCATATACTAAAAGTTAATTAATGTTCTTATTTACTTCACAGTTCGATATTGAATTCGCTCATGACCCGCGCAATAAACATACTAAAAGTAATGTATGCAAAAGAGCGTATGGTCCAGTGTCAACAGTATTTGATTAAGTAGAGTTAATTAGCAGAAGGAGGAAATACAGTATTGCGTCGATAGTATCACGGTTAAAAATAACATTATCAATGATTCAACGCTTCTGTGAAATTTATATCTAACAAGTTTTTTTTATTGTATCTACATTGAATTTATTTTTTTACGGACCACATATTTTATTAATGATACACTCCTAGTAATTTCTAGAAGGCTTTTTTTTATACAAAATGCGTAATTAGTTTTCCTACTTCTTATCTTGTTGATTGTATAGCTGTGATTTTAAAATTGTTGGAACTATGGCAAATTTTAAGTCAAATATTATTAATTTTCAAAAAATTATATTAATAATTTCTTTTACCCAGATTAAAGTACGTATGTGAAAATAACTTTAATATAAGTTTCTTTTTTTTAACTTTAATAACAACCTTTCAAAAAAGTTCCATGTCATTAGGAATTTTTTCGATTATTTAATTCAAAATAATACTGATGAATGTTTGAAATAATTAAATATTGTAAAAGTAGAATATAAAATTTGTTAAAAATAAAATTACTATAAAATGAAAGTTTTAGTAGCTATATGACATCACATTTGCATCACGATTATGCAAATAATAAACAGTTCCAAAATATTTAATTGGATCAATTTTCTTCCAAAGTAGTAATATAATTCTTAGTATAAAAAATAACTATAATAATGGTAAAGATTTATATCACGTGCATGGAAAAAGGGAATTATTACTTATTTTATTTACTTTACTTTAATCCCTTTCACGAGTAACAAGGAACTTAACTTCCTTTACTTTTGTACTTAATAACATAATTACAAAAAGTAATATTACAAGTATCTTAAATTTGTCAACAATTTTCTATAAAATTCACACGAGATAAATGAAATCACTATAAGCCAACAATTATATCCTTATCTTTAACAAATTAGTAATAGTGTACACTTCAGATGAATTTTAAACACTGTTAACTGTTCTGAATGTTACTTTCAGTTATCCTTGATAATTGCTTTGCAATATACACCAAGTATACCAGTAATTCCACACACGATTGACCACTTCTTCAAGTTTTTTAATAATCAAAAATACAGTTGAAGAAAAATATATATTTAAGGTGGATAAACGATAATGTGTACAAGACGGGCGCACGGTTAGAACTGGCTGCAAACGCGGGTGACAGAGTGTACAAGCATACCTGGAAAAGTTCGCAGGCATCCCCAAACCCTAATAAACGGACATGCTATAAACTAGCCGGGGAGGAAGAATTCGTTATTTCTGATATATACAAAATATGGAGTTTTCCAAAAAGTACAAGAAATATTAATACTCCAACAATAATATATCTTCGTATTCGTAAAATGTTCTTAAGAATCGGTGCACTTTAATGAGCTACTACTGTAAGTGCCAGCCTTGGCAATCTATTTTAGAACTAATTCAGATTAAATTCTCATTTACGAACACTTTATGTCGATTTCATAGAAAAAATGAATTTATGCGAAGAGTTTCAAACAAGTTGCCTACGAGTTGAATAAATAATATCCACAAAAGATTAAAAGAATCCATAATTCAGCATTGCGTTAATGTCACAAAGTACCGATTTATCTCACCGATTATCTTCCTGATAAAAATGAATATGAATCGTGAAAGAATTGAACGATTTATTCGAGAATCTCACGTCGTACAACTATTTTTTACTGTGTTTTTTTTTTTGCGTTGTAATGGGAGTTCCTTGATGGTTACGTCACCGTGTAGATTTGTGGGCTCATTGTGCGTGCATGCGTGTACGCATCCTGTTCTCATTGCGAGGGCACACAATGCGTTCGAGGTGCAACGCTTTTCTAAGTCGCGAACGAACAGTTTAGTGCACGTGAGAACAGTCTTCGGATTTAAAATAACGCCGCAAGTTTCATTTAATCGAAGATATTTTATTGCAATCGAGGGAAAATTTTCAATACTGCACAATTGAAGTAAAAAATTATTAATATTTCTTCAAAAAAATTAATATTTTGTACCTTAACAACAATTTAATCATCGAATGATGGATGCTGGGTCTAATGTGACCCAATTTACCGAATATTCACAAAGCTATTTTAATTAAAATTAAGGGTTGAGTTTCTTAACAAATTGATAAAGTAATATATAAAGAAATAAATTGGAATAGTAGAAATGAAAAGAGATATAAAATTAAATTTAAATTGTGATCGTCTTAGCAATTCATTTTTAATGATTAAAACTTGTTTTATTATTACCAGTTATTAAAGCGACAGAAGTAATACTATTCTACAACTTCAGTATTCAAGTAGAAAAATCTAATAAACCAAAACTTAAATTTTATAATTTATTAGAATATTTTGAAACGTGAAATTTAAATGTTATTTATATTAGAATACAACAAATTAGCGAAAGAAGCATTTGTAACTTTTTTCTTTCAAAATGGTACTCTCGAATTTTGGAAGTTTCACGGGGAAAGAAACCTAGCCTTAATTATATTCAAAAGTTTTTCGAGTCCAAAGGGTTAATTGTTGTATGCGTAAGTCAGAAATAAAAAGGATAATTAGTTGCATTCAACATTCGAAGAGCATTCTAATTTCAGTTACAACAAACGTCCTTGTAATTTCTAAAAGATCTTGAAAAGGTGATTCGCTTTATAAGGATCCTATCGTAAATTATACTCAAGTTAAGCATTTGATTCGTGTCTTCCGCGAGGCAAGCACTTTCTCTCATTGTCTACGTTTTCATATAATGAACAAAAAGGAAGTGCTAGGACATTGACCTTTAGAAAATCGGTATTTCGCATAAAAGTATTAATTTTCGTTTTTAAAAACTAATGTACACACGCAACACGTACGTTATGCAGAGTTAAAGGTCCATAAAAATATTAAAAAGGTAAAAGAAGCAAGTGTATATCCTTGGAAAAACTTGGATCAAAATTAGAAGAGTCGATTCGTTATTAATATTAAAAAATATCGCATGACTTTGTCCAAGTAAAAATGTATTATTTTTGTTTGAATCTCCTTCGGTTAACGAAGATAATAACAATATATTCCATGATTTCTTATAACTTTATCCACCAGCGTAAAATCTATATGCCAAACCGTCGCCTACAAATACCTTTCTTCCAGCAAATTGTACCGTTATAGTGATCATTAAAAGAAAATATTGCACCATTTACTCCGAGTTGAATGCATCCGAGGCATCAAAGTCAGCCGACAAGGAGCGTGTTTTGCGACTCCCAGTTGGTTGCTGCCGATCGTAAAAAAGCCCTGCTCCGTTTCATCTCGGTTTAACCTTTTCTTTTGCAGGAGCACGTGAACCTGGTGGGTAGGGACGGAGAGAACGGGCCGGTCCTCGTCTCGGTGAAGGCCGAAACGGTCGCTGGACAGGAGCACTGGAGGGTCTTGTTGCGATTGCGGGCTGGTTCAACCCACGAATTGGTACCAGCCGCGAACCTCGGCCCAAATCCATCACCCGCAAAAATGGTCAAGGTAATCTATCTCTGTCCTTCGTCAGAAGGAACGTGTATATCGTCGAGCATAAGCTTTCTTAAGGAAATCCAAAAATTACTAGGCTTTTTAAATTTAATTATAATAATCTTAGTAATGACATTTATTAATAATTCATTTTATATTAATTTAAAACACTTTGTAAAACAGAAGCAGTTAATGTTTTGTTTACATTTTAACATTAATATAGCGTTATTATATTGGCACTTTACTTATTGTCTTAATTATTAAGAATAATCTTGTAATATAATTCAGTTTATAACAAGTATTGTACAAAATTAAAAACACAAAAAGTTAAATAAGAATGGTATTCAATTAAAATTGTAGATTATTCGATTCTACTAATTTAAAGAATTAGAGTCTAAAACAATAAAATATAAAGTTCAAGTTTAATCACTGTATTACATTACAAAATTACTAATTTAATAATTAATTATGATAAGGTTCTTTTCCCTAGGGAAGCTTATGGTACTCATAAAAAAACATAAGTGATTTATTCTAATGCTTTAATCCTTCAAGGATGGAATCTGAATAACATATGGACTAGCGTCGTCCTTTGAAGCTGTCGTCGCTGAAGTATTTTAGTCTTTTCTCTTCAACTAAATTCTTAACACGTTTAATACGAACGAATTTTTCAAATTTCATCTGTCCCCAGTGACGAAAACTTTTTCAATTTTCTTTTCCTGCTGAAGAGTTTTTCAAATTTCATTTTCAGTAATTAAAATTGTTCAATTTTCTTCGTGCTTGGTATCATTTTGAAACAGAGTGGAAATCATTGTTTTGTATTAAAATTATTAACTTTACAACTCAGTTGAAATAATGAAAGTTAAATGTACCATATAATTAAAAGAAAATTGAAATAATGGTGACTAAGTTACAAAAGTTTATGTCGGTAGAGAATTAATTAATAACTTCAATAATATAAATTGCAAAAGATCGGCAAAATCAATATAAAGATTGTAATTAATTGACACATTATTTATAATAAACATTCATAAGGAAACTTGGTCCTATTTGAAACGTTTTACATAAATTTTTATTTTGCAACCATAAAATTGACAAAAGTGTCTAAATTATGTGATAATTATGCAGTAGCAAATTGAAAAGCAAATTGAAAAGGGAAAATAAAACAGTAGTCCCCAAAACATAATTTCTATAAAATAAAGCACCCTTGTAGACAGCATGTAACTGGTTAGAGCTTACATATAAGAATTAAACCGTAGTAAGAACGAAAATATTAAAACACACGAAGCAAACGTTTGCAATTTGACATTTTTATTTCCCTTTACAGGCAATCAACGAATCTTTGAACGTAAGCACCCTGATGCCAGTTGTCTGTTCCGGTGCTGGCACGCTGATAGCACGGTACGACGAGCACGCTTTGGTGTCGAGGTTTAAATTTGGTGTTCTTCATCAACGTGCCGGCCAAGTCACCGAGGAGCAACTTTTTGGGAACAGACAGATCACGCCAGCCTTCCAGGAGTTCCTCGATTTGCTGGGTCAGAAGATCGATTTGAAGGATCACAAAGGGTTGGTACAGTTAGCCACGAAACATATCAAGAAAATAAACTATTGTGTTGAGTCATAAGTAATTGCCTTGTCGGTACTGGGTCATAAACTTTTCCGAAAATTCCAAATGACCTGCAGTCCCCTGTCACCATGCTGGGTCCTTTATTTATTTCTAAGGCTTAAACAGGCTAAAAGCAACAGCTAGCGAGTGCGGATCGATTACAATTTGAATTTTCCAAAATGGTAATTACGCGGCCAATACCACAAAGAAGATATGTAACGTTATTGGTAAAGGTGTAGTGTCAGAACGGGCAGTGCGAAATTGGTTGCTAAATTTCGTTCTGGAGATACCAGCCTTCAAGATGAACCTGATATCGTTGACCATGTGCTAAAGGTACTGGTAGAGCAGAACCCACAGCAAACGACCAGAGATTATATTTTAGATTGAATACATTTGTAACTGTCTTAGAAGACTAATAAAGTTAATGCGAATTACTTATGACTCAACCTAATAAAAAGAGTATCATTGAAAATTTGTTCTATGAGTGGTTAATGCGTTGATAAAACAATTAGTTCTCCCTCTAATGATATATTTCAACAAGGTTTACGAGCAAATATTGGCCGTTCACAGATATCGCGGAGGCCTAGATACTCGACATGGACAGACAGGCGATTCAGCGGTGTACGAGGTATTTAGAGGGCGAGAAGTGCTCTTCCATGTAGCCTCACTTCTGCCGTACAGTCCAGGGGACTCGCAGCAATTACAGCGTAAAAGACACATCGGCAACGACATCGTCGCGATAATATTCCAAGAGGAGCCGACTCCTTTCAGTCCAGATATGATCGCCAGCCACTTCTTGCATGCATTCATCGTGGTACAAGTCGTCGACCCCTGCACTCCTAACACCAGGTATATTCTTAGATTCGTACGTACGCGCCGTGTGTCCGTGTAGTAAGGTCGCGTAAAATTCGGATACGTCAGTTACGAAATCGCTATTTCGAAGTTTAAGCAAAACATCCGGTTAAAATAGAGCCCGTGGAACGTTTCCATTTGGCCGACGTGAAATATAAGCCTCGTTCGCGATTTATCGCCCGATTCGATTTAATTACGATCCGCGCGGAATAGGTTGCTGTCCAGCTCCGTGTATCTGGGACACGTTTACAACCATTTTTTCTTAGGATACGAATGAAATTTTATTTTCAAAAAAGCTATAGCGTGTAATTGTTTTTCGAATAAAGATCGAAAAATAGAATTGTCCTGTGTATTCGTGAAACGAATGTTGAATTTTAAAATGTAGGTACAAAGTCAGTATCACGGCACGAAACGACGTTCCGTGGTTTGGTCCAGCATTGCCAACGCCAGCTGTGTTTTTGCGAGGTGTTGAATTTAAGGAATTCCTTCTGACGAAATTGGTGAATGCCGAAAACGCCGCGTACAAGGCTGAGAAGTTTTCGAAACTCGAGGTAATTATACATTTTCTTGTGAACAAAACTTTTCTTGGTTGAAGGAATATTTCCTTGTTTTAAATCAAAGAAATCTAAGAAGTTATGATCTGAAGAAAGTTATACAAAATAACTAAACGCGAAGCAATTAACAAATGATCTGGTATTGCAAAACACGTATCAGACTTTAAATATATAGTATATTTTATAAAAAAAAATCTCGTATATAAATTTCAATTATCGTCATCATAAAATTTACATCGATATCTTTGAACACATTTTTTAAATATCAGTATTTTTCTAATTAATGTTTATAGTATCTGCAGTACTAATAATCAAATTGATTTTAAAATTTTGTGTAGATCAAACTTGGAATATAACATCGCAGTTAAAAAATTTGTGTTATTAATCATACAATTTTTATAATAATTCTAATAATATACCTAATACTGTCGTTACAGTTGGGCATTTCATGATGACTACTAACTTTTTTTCTAATTTTGTATTAAAAATATTTAAGAAAAATGCAATTGAATTTTTATATTATTCAGTTGCACTAAAATCACTTAAAATCATCACTATTGCCAGAATGAATAGTATTAATATTTTAACAATTGCTCATTACTTGGAATCAGTAATTCTAACAATTTTAAATTCCTTTTTATATCTAACCGATTACTAACAGAATTATATTTGACAGCTTTAGTTTATAAATTAATATTTATAATTAGTAAATAAATGATATTGACATGAATAATTAAACTTGAAAATACACTGTTCAACAACTTGAAAAACAATGAAACAAATCTAGTACTTTACGTTAATTAAAGGTTGCTGAATAGGTTGCATTTAAATGAATGTAACTTTTTTATGAAATACATTTTTCCAATAAATCACAAATTACTTAACCAATTATAAATCTATAATAAAGAAACTAAATATCCATTTTATGTTTCAAATAAAACTTAGAAAATCAAGTAAAACATCCGTAACTATAGTGCATTATTAGCAATGGACTAAATAAAAGTTAAGATTCTGAAATGTCTCAAATACATGTATCTGTTGAAAAATTGATACAATGAAATTAAACATTCCATATGTTATAAACTAATACTATTTTCAAGATTTTGTTGAACAGTGTCGCTTAACCCTAGAACTACCTGCTTTCAATGTACACTTTCTTCCAAATTGGGAATGGAATAGAAAACAAAATAAATAAGGGAAGAAATATAAATTATAATACAGAATGATTTTATATTTAAATAAAAATTAGCTCACATTTCGGCAAAAGCTTGCTGTTAATATAAAAAATCTGGAATAGGTCATTTAGGCCCCTTTGGTAGTTCTAGTGTTAGACACTTCCGTGCCATTGAAACGCTAATAAATTATTTCGAAACAAACAGCTAAGAACGAGGTCAGCCC
Source organism: Anthidium xuezhongi (assembly GCA_022405125.1). NCBI lineage: Eukaryota > Metazoa > Arthropoda > Insecta > Hymenoptera > Megachilidae > Anthidium > Anthidium xuezhongi. The sequence continues at coordinate 14,876,392 of CM039647.1, forward strand.
TATTGGAATCGTTGATGGAGGAATTGCAAGCAAAGACCGCAGAGTTCCTCGGTGGAGCGATCGGTTTAGGAGGCAGTGGACTGGGATTCGGCGGTAACTGTCCAGTAAGCCCGACCGCGAGCGACGCCTCCGGATCCGGTAGCGGCGGAAGTGGCTCTAGATTTATCGATACCGTGCGAAAAGCGCTGATATCGCGTGTTCGTAACGCGTCCACCGAGAGCGTGCCGCAACAGTTATCGAAGAAAGGCCAATCGGAGCCTAGCCCGCCTAGCAATCGACAATCGACGACGAAGATCAGCAGCAAACGTTCGGTCGAGCCGTCGAGCCCTTTGGGCTCCCCTGATTTAACGCTTCGAAGGGATTCGGAACGTGGAAGTCCCAGCTTAGGAAGTCAGGACAGCAGTTTGTCCAACACCGACAATCAAGATAGCAGCCTGGCCACTTTGCAACCGGACGAGGTAGATCGCAGGGAATCAACAACGACGGTATGCTCGAACAGCGACACGACCCTGGCGGACAAAACTTCTGTGTCGTCCATTCAGAGACTGACTCACGAGAACTTGCGGAAACAAGAGAGAACGGAGAAAACGGAGACGACGCAACGTGTCATTTCGGAAAGCGACGACAGCTCGTTGAACAGCGAGCTCGAACTGGACCAAGCTGTCTACCCGGACAGCGACACCGGCCTCGAGTCGATGAGTTCCGCGGAAACTCATGACACCGCACGGTGTACCACCAAGGACGGCGTCTTAGAGAACGAGAACTTGAGGATGGAGGTTACTAGGCTGAAATGCGACAAGCTGGATCTGCTCAGGCAGAATGTGGTAAGTGTTAAACAATACACGCCTGCAACTTAACCCCTTCTCCTACAATATCGAGTCACTCCTCTTAAAATTTTGATTACGACTTCAGTTTAAGTTTAATTGCAATTACAGTTATTATAGTCAAGGCTTATCGTGTGCTAAGTATAAATAATATTTCGGGTTTCTTTATTTGTTTTAATATCGAGGCAATAAATATTCATCTCTGATTGACGCATCGAAGAATTTTTTAATACGATTAAATCTAAGTTTCTTTTCCAATAAAGCTCTCAAAATTCAAAAGTACTATTTCGAAAGAAAAGAGTTATGATGCTTAGGAATTTATTTATTTTTATTTCTTTCGTTAATTTGCTATATTATAATATAAATAACACTTAAATTTTACATTTTAAAATATTCTAATAAATTACATATATCGCCCTAGCGATTTTACTTTGTCTTTTTGATTATAAATGTTTATTTTGTTCACCACCTATTTATTTTAACTAAATATCTGCAGTATCTATTACCATTACAGTATGTTAAGTAATGATTAAAACTTGTACTTTAAAATAATATAATTTTGACCCAAGAGAATTATTGGATTAATCAAAAATAAATAATTACGTTTCTATTTTTTATGTTATAAATGCAAAAATCACAACAATTAATAAGGTCTATATTTATTGTAATATTTTCAAACCTGTAAATTTGAAAAGGTCTCTTCTTATTTATTGCAAGTTTTTCATCGCGTTCCAGATACGTACATTATTAATGGGTTTTGGTTTTCTGTCACAATAATTTAATAAAAGAATTTTTGTTTCATCTTCAATAGAAAAGAAACGAAATTTTATAGCAAAATCTTCAAATGTGACCTATTAACACAAGGTATAAAAATATATAGATACAAAAAATACCAATTTGTACAATTCTTTTCAAATTATTTACTAATAACTCAAAAATACTTAATTACAAAATTTAATAATTATATTCAAATTAAATTTGGAAGGGAACTTAGAAAAAGACAAATAAATTATTTATATTTCCCCTAAAATTACCTGCATTCTCTTCATGAAGGGTTTAATTTTTTGATCACTACAAATTTTAGTTCCTAGTCCAGAGACGTCCTTTTTCTTACAAATTACTTCCAGTTCAAATAAAACCAATTAACCCTTCCTTTATAAGTTTTGCAATCACGAAGTTCACCCACCGGGGGATGCGACAGTAATTCCTCGCGTATCTGATAAAAGGGGAGGAATTAGATTTGACCCTAGATTTAGTCTGTTGATCCTGAATCATAAAAAGGGAATTTCGTTGCCAAAAGAAGACTTTGTGGCAATTTATTCTGCACAATGTACACATAGGAAAACATTGTTTCAACTGTGTCAATCAAAGGATGGACTCATAATATTCCTTATTACTCCAAAGTAGACCATAAATGGAGGTACAACCGAAACGAAGGAAATTTTATAACAAAAAATAAATTGTAATGATGGCAATATTAAATAGAAACATAAGAATTGTTTCAGAGTAAGTTGATAAAGCAACGAGTAATAATTTTATCATTAACGAGACAATTCTAGTATAAAATTGTAAAAAAGGATTGAGTTTTGTTTTGGTTTCCAAAAGAATACGGGTTTTTAAGTATACGTCCAAATTGTTTAAATTAACAAAAATATATATTTTTAAATTTGTTATAGTATTATAAATTTGAAACATCCTACTATACTGTAAATGATGGGCCAGATCAGTTGTCATGCCCTCTTTCGAGCGTAAGACGAATGATGGGACTTTCCCTACGGCGCCATTTTTCTATGGAAATCCGCGGTGCTCGTCGGTGTACCACCATTTACGGTCCACTCTGTACGTTATGTCGCAGTTACATAATTGCATCGTTATTTTACAGACTTGCCAACGCGACATAAAACGTCTACGAGAAAAGGAGCTGCAGTTGCAGTCCGATCTCGCAGCCGCATCAAAGGAGATCCTTCGATTGCGAGCGATGCTGAAGGAATGTTCGACGAGTATTCCATTGGACAACAATAACCAGCAGACGTCTACCGTTTAAACATCTTCTAAAGATACTGTTTGCAATTATTAGATTGTAATAATTAGTCGAGAAAACTCTGTACGACATATACTGTTTCGGGATCGCTTCTTTCAAAGAGTATCGTCCGAAGTGTTTTGCAGAGGAATACGCGCAATCGAGATATGCTTTACGTTTTGTTTTTATTAACCGAACGGTTGAACTTCTTTAGATAGATAATTGGGTACAAATGCTGTATATTGTAAGAGAAAGAGGTCAGTGAAAGTTATTTAAAAAGCGAAAGGAAAATAAAGAAGAAGAGAATAGAAAGGAGAAGAAGAGATGATTCTGCGATATAATAATAGCGACGCGTCTTTCGAGATATTTACGGCGTAGACGCTAATTGTTACTTTAACCATTATTATTTATCTATTAATTTATTAATAGATGTAAGCTAATCTCTAATAGTCAATATAATTACGAATAAATTGACCACATACAACAAATACGTAGATAAATGATTAAATCATTTAAACAAGTAGGTGCATCTTGTCATTATGATAGGTAGTTACTTTAGAGTAAAAAAAAAAAAGGGAAAAAAAAAAAGTAAAACGGCCTTTAGACTTAGCGTTTCCGAACTTGAGAGTAAAAATAAACAGAAATTAATATAACATATTTTATCTGGAATAAATGTTCAAAAAAAATTCAGATCGTATATAAAATATATAAATATAAATATATAAATAAATATATATCGTAACAGTTACGGTGCTCGTGTTGTTTTAGAACGAGGTAACTGTACATATTGTCCCATAATAAAAAAGAAAAAAAAAAGAAGATAACGAAAACCAGTATAAAGCGATTGGTATAAATGTTGAAGCGCTTATGGGCTGTAGAAAATATGTGTTTTATCGATATATTTCTGACGTCTCACATTGAAACAAGGATATGTATCGTTAGTTACAGTATTTGTCACGGTAAATATTACCGGAAAAAACAACCATTACTAGTTTTTTAGTATTAGTCCGAAACCACGATTCTAGGAAATATGAGAGAACCCGCTCGTTAGTTAATCTTCCGGTTATGATATATCGTTAGCCAATTTAGGATAAGGTATTAGATATTCTTCCTGTTTTTTCTTTCATTCTTTTTTTGTTCTTGGCCGTTCTCACGGTCGTAATGATTTAGCTGCACCAAATTGTTTAACGGCATCACCAACGTATCGAATGTGTCAGTAACGTAACGAGAATAGGACACGTATTATCGTTGATTGTTCACCAATACGCAAAACGTAGACTAAAAACGTACTTTATTCGCTTAGTTAACGCACCTTATTCTTCATTATCCTTCACCGATGGTATTAGTATGATTTACGATCATTATTATTACTATTGCTATTGCTATTATTATTACATTTATTATCATTATTATATTAATCACCGTTGTACTTTATATAGTTATTTTTTTTTTCTCTATTTTTTGTTTTGTAAATAATCGGCTGTCTTTCCGCGAAGAAAGATCGAGAAATGTTGAGGGAAAGAAAGGACAGAGGGACATGGAAGTTCACTCATACGTAATACCAAAGTTTATCGTAGTGAAATCTCTTCTCTTAGTTTTCTACATTCCTTTTGGTACAATATTCGCCTCTTGTAATCCGCGTGTAAATTAGTATATACTTTTCCTCAGACGAACGTTCTTTTTCTCCTGCGAGTACAATCTTTCTGTTTTTCTTCTCGAGGAAATCTTTGTACGCCTTTACAGCTACTTTGCAGATACATTACCGATTATCACTGCCTATAATATGTCGTTTTGGAGTGTACCACATTTACACGATACTTCTGATGTGTTGTTGTTTGTACGATGTAATCCTTTTAAATTACTTCCATTGATTTTACATCGGAGAACACGTTATTTATAAATTCGAACTGCAAAATAAAATTGTGATTCGCGAGCGTTGTCGTAAAAGAGAGAGAAAAAAAAAGAAAATAATAATTCGAGACTACTGTGTTTTTCTGATAATTCCTCTTTGGAATTGCGTTTCAAACGATGTTTGTGGCTAAAAACCCTCTGGGTAATTGATGCTTCTGAAAGCTCGTACAGTCGCGAACACTCTCCGGTAACACTATTTTTAACAGTCGTTAAAAAAAGGACGAGCATGCGATATACATATATATATTTTATACGTTTTAAGATCAATGTATTTTTACAAAGTTGTTTCAGACTGGGTGTGAAAAAAAAAAAATAGCTCACTTTGAACGCTTAATTTCATGGAATTTATAAAACAAAATGCATACAATTGTACGTACCGCAGCTCTTCGATTGTAAAAGAAAAATTCAAATGTCTAATATCCTGAATAAAACATGTACTACGGTTACTTTAAAAAAAAAAACGAGTATACACACGCACACAATAATGAAACTGACGTTGCAGGACATAAAATGTAAGGAAATTTGAATATTTTTAGAAAATGTGTTACATTATCGTTAGGTGCAAGTATCTGAACATCTCTACTATTGCAAATTGAATTTCATATATATATATATATTCTATATATATATATTGTAAAAATCGATTAAAAAGAGCGTCTCTTTGTCTAAAATTTAGAAAAAATAAAAGACTAAGTTTACCATTCTCTAGTGTGATTTCTATGCTGGCCTTGCAAAATCAAAGAAAGATTATCTATATTACAAAGAAATATGTGTTATTATATTATGAGAGAGAGAGTATGTGTGTGTGTATGTGAACGAGAGCGAAAGAAAAATAAAAATATTAATGCTATAAATATATATATATACACACACAACATATATATATATTTTGTATTTAATATTAATCGCCCAAAATTTAACAGAACTGCGAATACCATTATTATTCTCTGATACTATGACACGAAAGTATATATTTCTTATGACTGGTGTAAGTATTCGCATTCTATTTTTTTCTTTTCTATGCACAACTGTCAACTTGAAAATCAGTGGTAATGATGTTCGCTAATAAATAAAATGATTTAAACCAATCGTTTGTAGTTATTATTATAATTAATATTCGTAAATTTGTTGTTAATCGTTACAAGAATTTTATTATTATTACCCGGAAAATTTTACAAAAGTATATGTCCAAATTTTTAAACATCCTAATATACTGTAAATATTACACATAATAGTATATTCATTACTAATTACGCGTAAAATCATTTTAATTCGAATTTAAAATTGCGTATTCAAAGGTCGTTAATATTTCAAAAGTTTTTATAAACTTTCTAAGACTCATCTTTTAGTAATAAGTTCCCTTGAAAAAATTTAATAAGTTTAGATTATTACTTTTATTGATCTGAACTCTTGTACAATTCATTTGTTTAGCATCAGTAGTAGTAGAAATTGCTGCTTTTTATTATTTTAATTATTCTACAAAATTTTAAATGCAGTTTTCTTGAAACTGTATTTTTTAATTAATGCCTATAGTATCTAAATATTTACTTAACAAGTTGACCCGGAATGGGTTTAAGTTTAAATTAAAATAACTTTTTTTCACAAACTGCAAAATTCTATCATATTTTTTATTTTATTTTTTCTCTTTAAATTTACTATTCATTTAATTGAAAATCTTTTTAATTCCTTTATTTCGAACAAACGAGAGAGTCAAACATATAGTCTTGAATTTCATCATTACATTTTTAAATTTTTCCCTCGAAAAAAATGTATATTTAATAATTAATAACTTATATAATAACACTAAATTGTACAGTTCCTTTGTTAAAAATTCCACAGCAGAAAAAGCTTAGCAGTTTGATCAGTGATTATCTACTGGGGTTCCCCTGAATATGTATACATTGATAGGTATATTTATCATAACCCGGTACTTCACCATTAGATGGCAAGGATAATAGTGTTTTGTGGCGGTCTTCTTATAAATAACAGCGTTTTGCTTTTGAATCTGGCAAATCTCCGCCTTAAATTCATAATTATAGAATTCGAATGTAATATTTATGTTTTTAATTATCTAGTCAAGAGCTTTTTTGTTCGGTAATTTTATCGATAACTTTCGGTGATGTCGTCACAGATATAAGATAGATCCCTGATTTACAAATCATTTTATCAACCGAAAACGTTCACTTATAAATCCGATCATAAAACTAGGACTAAAATTCAGCCTTATCAGATTTAACAAACTGAAAAAATAAAGTGCTGCAGAAAAAGTGGTCAAGATTCGTTTTATTGACACCCGCGGCCTACCTCTAGATGGCTGTAGTGTTTCAGAATATTCGTAAAATGCAATTTTTTATTGCAATTATTGATTTTAACGCTTCCGACAAAGTGTGATGTTACCTTTTGGATCACATTAGGATCGTAAAATGTTTTACTCCTCTTAGTAAAGCGTAAAACCTAGCAATTTTTTGTAAAGATAATTTCTTCGCTTAATAGCAGATGACTCTAGCAGTGCTGTTTTTAAACTGTGTAGTGAGATAAAATTAAAAATCGTCTAACAATGATGATCGCACAGTATTTTTAACTTATTAAACTCATTTTCTCTCGATTATATAATTTTTAATTATTGTTGTACAAATTAATGGAGTTATAAGGCAAATACTCTATTGTTTAATGATGATCAATGATCGCGGACGATCTCGTGTGTGATACTAGCGCCACAAACCTCGGTAACAAGCTCCTCCACAAAGTGTGTTTATTATCGACAATACGAAACAGACTGTAGTGGCGGAATGAAAATGGCTAATTGTCAGGTTCGTTGGTGCAGCAGGTGAGCGATCAATTATCGTTAATATCGGGACATTAGCCGCCTCGGGATGAACGGTGCGCAGTTCACGACAATTCAAACGAGCGAAGTCAGTGAAAACTGTGCCGATTTCAGTGTTGTCCGGCAAGCTAATGGATTATTTAAAGAGGTGCGCGATCGAGATCACCGCTGAAAGGCTTGTTGGCTCCTTTTTTTTCCTACAGTGATAAGAAGTTTTCAGTTTGTTAGAAATGAGCCGCACGACGATCTTTACTCGTTTGTGTTTGTTCTTAAACGGGGATCAATAACGTCGCGATTGACAGGGGGAAAAAAAGGAACGGATGCGACGCGGTTTCGAGATTGAGACACATCAGCAAAACCTAGATTAATTTATTACATCCATTCAGAAAACATACGTCCACCCGTTGTTTCTGCCGTATCAGTAACCGCGCGGAAAAAAGTGATGCATGAAAAGTCTCGATATTACCAAGGCACGTGTTTGTATTGGAGTAAGAGCTACTTTGTGTGTATGTGTGCCAGGTGCACTGTTGCATCCCTCTGATGAGCGCCATGCACCGTTTAAACCATAGCCGTAATGTCATCCCGAAGGCTACTTCTTAGTAATTCACAAAGGGATCACTCTTCCGTGAAGTACAGCGCATGGATATTTTCCAGGCAATACCTAGCACGTACCTTGCTAGAGAAATATTTGTGGTAAATCCTCGGTGAATCAAGAGCATGGCTTCTGGCGCGTCTTCCTTGGATAGTGCTGGAAGTAGTGGTGAGTGTAATCATTAGTTTTCTATGTTATGTGTTAATATGTGTTTGTATCAGTTGTTTCCCATTGTAGGTGTAAACTGAATGGAAAAGTTTGACCCAATAAATTAACTGATAAAGGTTTATTTTTGGTTTAATCCTTAGAGCACAAGCGTGGCGATACAAAGACTAATATTCTATTTATTAATATAAATGAGGAAAAGATGTTTTTTATATAATTATTAGTATCATGTCCAATGAAGATTATTGTGTAATAAATTACTTTTATCCGTAAACATTCAAAAGTAATTGATTGATCGAATAAATAACATAATCTTAAATGAATATTATTGTACATTTATGCTTTAGACTATTGTAGACAATATTCAAACAGTGTTTATAATTTCACTTTGGAAAAAACAATGAATCATGATGCTTACATGCGTGACATAGAGTTTCTTTCCTGGTGAAAGCTAGCAAAACTTCTGATTATATTGTTCTACCAATTGTAACAACACAGTGTATACCATATAAATACATACAACCATTTCACTTTTACATTTGTAATGAAACAGTTATTGTAGTTATAATCGATTATATTTTTGTCCATTGTCTTTTTGCAGATGGAGCACTCAATATGGGTAAGAATAATTCACAAAATAAATCAACATTTGTGTTAGCTAAAATATATTGTGTAATTATATATTTTTTTAAAATGTATTTAAGTTCAATAACTCAGTTAAAATTAGTAAATAATTTATTATTACCATATTTTATTAATAGTTTTTATCATTCCTAATAAAATTTCATTTTTGTTCAATAAGAAGTGCAATTCATTTTCAGTACATGGATACTAAGTGTTATTATTTCCATTTCAATGCACAACAGTATTACACTAATATTATTCTTTTTTTTTTTAATGTATAAGTTGTGAAGGCACATTATATATAGTTGCAATATTTGCGTTATGTTCCTTATTATGCAATTTGCGTTGTTGGATAAAACTTGTGTGTGCGGCATGCAGAAAGAGATAGTGGAAGCTATGGCAGTGTTGGAAGTCCTGTTGGTGGTCCTGAATGTCGTAGTGATTATGATGGTTTGCAAGCTCAGTGTGATCAAGCCATGCATCAGCTTCAGCTGCTTAGGCATAAACACTCTGATACTATAAGACGGTTTGTCCTGGTTTTTGTTTAAAGTCGTACTGCTTTCTTGATTGTGCTATTGTTTCAGACTTCTTTTTGTTTAAAACAAAAACAATGGTAACGCTTGTACATTTATTCATAAAATAATTTACTATGTAGGTGTGAACATACTATGAAGGAATTGGAATACTATAGAGGACAACATATAGCAGTCATGAATCAGTTGGAGGCAACTTCACAAGAAAGTTCCGCACTGCGGGGCAAATATGGAGATCTAGTGAATGATAAGCAACGTCTTGACCGGGAGGTCCAGGCGTTGCAGAAGGAAGTGTCGGATTTGCGATGTCAGAATCAAGAAGTTCTTGTCTCTGACGCTAGTAATAGTGACACTATGAATCAGCACTACTTATCCGCGCTTCGAAAATATGAAGCCGTTAAAGACGAATACGATGCTCTTAGAAAACGGTACGATGATTTAATATCATCCCATTCGTCGGCCGTTAATAAGGCAAGTGTAAATTACTTATATTTTAATGTACTAGTTCAAATCAAGTTGAATTGCCTTATATATATTTGCACATACATTTGTTAACAATTTCATAAAACCTTGCATACATAATTAAATGTAGTTGGAACTGTCACAAGAAGAAGCCGTCAGGTTAAAGAAGCAATACGAAGAGGTTGTTCAAGAACGTAACAGTGCAGTTCGTGAGCGAAATGGTTTGAAACAACAGTGTACTGCTGCGATTAGGCAATGGGATATAGCACTGAGGGAAAGGAATGAATATCGTGAAGCCTTGGCAAAAGTACAACAACAACATGAGGAAGCGGTTAAAGAAATTAATCATGCAATGGTGTTACGCATGAAGGCTAGTAAGGATATGAAACGGTTAACAGAGGAAAGAAATGCTGCATTACAAGAATACAGTTTAATTATGGGCGAACGTGATACGGTACATAAAGAAATGGAAAAATTAGGTGATGATCTCACACAAGCTTACACAAAAATCACACATCTAGAAAATCAGAATAAGCAACTTATAGAAGAGGTAAAGATAAATTGATTATGTTTCTCTGCTCTATTAAAATGCAAAATTTCGTTTGTTTTTACATCTAATTTTTGACATTTTAACAATTTATTGGTGACTACCTTTTTTCTTTTCTTCAAGAATTGACAAGAAACGAATAATTTTTGCTTTGAATTTCTAAATATTTGAAAAGTAAGAAGGTAGAATCAATTGATAAATATATAAATATATATTGGGTGACCTAGGTTTTTCCCGATAAATGTGACGTCAGTGGCATATAAATGACGCTACTGTGACGTCACTCGCTAGTAACGTGTTAATACGTATTATAAGAAACTTTTGTTTGGTTATAATAATATTTTTAGAAATAATTCAATGTCACGCTTTGTTATTAACTTTTCTTTTTTAGAAGTTTTATAGTGATTTTTAGTTGTTTACAATGTCTATTAATATACGATTAATTTTAACGCTTTTGCCTTTTAGAAAAAAGCTTTATCGTATCAAATTGAAACGCTGCGAAGAGAAATTTCGTCCGCTCTGCAAGATCGCGACGAGGCGTTAAAACAATGTAACGAATTGCGTCAGAAGTTCGGTGATTATTCCGAAGGTTCGAAAAGAGATTATAAGAATCATATGGAATTACACTCGTATAATCGCGAACGAGATAATTCGAACAAAGAGGCGGAAAGGGAGAATAACACGGTAGATTACACGAAACGAGATAAAGAACGTATGGATAACTTGGATCAGGCGAACCTGGAATTGGATAAACTCAGAAAATCCGTGGATAAATTGCAAGCGGAACTCGAGGAGGCACTACAGGAGGCGGAAGTATCGAAACGAAGAAGAGATTGGGCTTTCAGCGAACGAGATAAAATAGTTTTAGAAAGAGAAAGTATTAGAACACTATGTGATAGATTAAGGAAGGAACGTGATCGTGCGGTTTCAGAGTTGGCAGGCGCGTTGCGCGATTCCGATGACATTAAAAAGCAACGGAACGAAGCTTCGAAGGAATTGAAGGATCTCAAGGAGAAAATAGAGTCCGGCGATCATGCGTTAAGGGCGAGTCAATTCGCGCAGGGTTTAACGCACGCTCACGATTCGACGATCGACGCCGACGTTAGCGATTGGGAAATTCTCACCATCCATCTGGATCTTAGTCGACTTTGCTTGGACTCGGATCGCGATTTAGGATTAACGTTGGTCGGAGGACGCGACAATCCGTACTATCCGAACGATACAGGGATTTACGTTGCTCAAATAACGTCAGGAAGCGCCGTCGATGGCAAATTGAGAGTGAACGATTGTATCATGCGAGTAAATAACGTGGATTGTACATCCGTGTCCACGCGTGTAATCATGGAAACTTTACGTACCTGTTCAGTGGGATCGGCTACATTAACGGTAAGGAGACGGCGTTTGACCAGACGATCGTTAAGGACAACGCAGTTACCTGTTGGTTCTGTTCCTCATGGAATTTCTTTGGAACTCGGCGTGTATATTTCGAAAATTTCTCCCGGCAGTCTAGCTGCTAAAGATGGCAATCTCGCCGTCGGAGATAGGGTTTTAAATGTACGTAATCATTTTTCTCAATCGAATCCTCTTTTTTCTTGCTGAATAATAATTTAACGCTTTTTCTTCACTTCAGATTAATAGTAAAGCGATGGAAGGCATTAATTCCAGTCACGAGGCAATGACAATTTTAAACGATACGAGTACAGACGTATTAACTATTACCACCTTGAAAGGAATACCGCTGCCTTCGGCAACCAGTTCTGAAACTATGACCATAGACGGCAGTTTTGAGACGGAAAAACAGAAAATGGTGAATAGTTGTTCGCAAACGGAACAGGAAAGAATGATGCTGAAGACCGCGTCCGACGATTACGAAAGACGATACCTGACACCGAACTTTGGCGACAGAAGTGTGTACAAAATTTCGAAGTCGGTCAGCGGCGAAAAACCGAGCGGAATTAGCAATGCCTGGGACAACATACGAGAGAAAATCGATATAGTACGGGGACGTAAGCACAGTAAAGATCGAGAGGAGAAGAAGAAACGACATCGTAACTCCAGCACGAACACCTTCGAGCAAGAACAGGATGCTATCGCGGAACTGGATTCTGTAATAGAGAGCTATCACAAGAAGGCGAACAATGGAGTATTGAAACGAAGTAAGCGACGGGGAACAGAAAAAGTTGAGAAAAATGGAGGTACGTGGCCGAAAGCCAGAGGTGGGCCTCTGATACAAAATGGTACTGGTACTATTTTACATCCACGTAAGACGAAAGAAAGGTTGCCCTTAAGTGTACTCCTTAATCCTCCAAAGTATGAAAGTTATAACCGTATCTCCAACCCGATCCCTTTAACCAATTTCCCGAATGTGAATAATCGGCATACGGTGTATAAGTCTGTTGAGAAACCATTATCAAATTTCCTTAAGACTGGACCGTTATTTAGTCAAAAATCCTTTACTCCAGTGGTGCAGTTCAAAGATATCCCGATAGATAAGAAACCGGCAACCGAATTCGAGAACACGGAGAACAGACTCAGTTCCACGCTGACACCGTCCGAAACGAGTATCGACTTTTCCGTGAAGTCCGGTAACACGGGGAAAGACGTTGAATATTTCTCGAAGAAGAGAGCGCAAAAGTATACCCCTAGCAACGACAGCCAAATAGACACGTTGCAGCATAACAGAGCGCAATCGCAGCTCTATTCTGGGGCTGGATCCTCGACGTCGTCGACCAGCGGTCCGAGACAACAGTTGACCGGTAATTTTTCATTTCCCCCTTATACACATTCGCATCCACATCCTCATCAACAGAATTCGTTGCCCTCGAGATACCCTTCCCCGCCGTCTTTGCCGTCTGCACAGTCCGGGGAGTCGATAGGACTTCCCGATGCACGATCATATTGTTTCGAACCTTCGTACAGCCCCGGCCCGCAGACTGGATTCGGCCATTTGCACACACCCTCAGTAGATTTGCATTATCACAAATCTCGCGGTCCACCGATCGGCACCGCGTACGACGTGCCAGCGTACACGCATGGCTACGAAGGTGGAACGTTTCCGAGAAAAAAAGAGAATCAACGCTTTCGAATACCGTCAAATCCTAGTGTTACGTCGAAAAGCAGCGTGGGTAAATTGTCCACGGGCAGCATAGAAAGGACCTCGGAAAGAGGCAGCCCGATGCCAACATTCCATGTGGAAGTACTTAGTCCGGGTACCGGCGGCGGAAGCAGCTCCGGCGGAACCGTCAGAGGAAGCAGCGGCAACAAACGGTCCAGCATGCCAGATTATTGTTACTCTCAACCTAGGCCGGCACCTGGGGAACTTCGTAGAGTTCACATAGACAAATCGGTCGAACCGTTAGGTATTCAAATTTCTTGCTTAGAGAGCGGTGGCGTGTTCGTCTCCACCGTTAGCGAGCACAGTCTAGCTTCCCAGGTCGGTCTTCAGATCGGCGATCAGTTGCTCGAGGTCTGTGGCATCAATATGAGGAGCGCTACTTATCAACTCGCTGCCAATGTGTTACGTCAGTGCGGTAATTCCATTACGATGCTGGTGCAGTATAGTCCAGACAGTAAGTACAGTGTTTTATTAGAACGTGTAGAGTTATCCCTGTCACATGCTGCACTTTACGATCTTCTCGCACTAGTCTTGTTAAATGTGATCATTGCATGGCTCGTATCTCCGTGCAACCTCCTATTTACGTTTCATTCTTCTTTCGCTAGAATACAACGAATTAGAGGAAGGCTCCGCTTCCTCGAGTTCATCGGAAGCTGGTGGCGCCGAGGGAGGTAGTCGTAGTGGTTCGCCAACTCCGTGCAATAGTCCCGAGGCTCCCAGAAAAACGACTATCGAGCCGTTGGAGACCTCGGAACCCGAACGTGACGCTTCCAGTAGTTTAAGTACAACACGCGACACTTCCAACACCCTGACTATCATGCGTGAAACGTCGAACACTTTGGAACCACCTCGAACGATTCGAGACAGGGACATTAGAAATTCCGCCTCCTTGGAGGTGCGAGGCACCCAGGAGAGGGAAAGAGAGATTCGAGCGTCAGCGTCCTTAGATATCAACATTAGAAAGCCTGAACTTCGTAGTTCGGCTACGTTAGAGAATATGCGTAATTCGGTGACCCTTGACACGCTACGCGGTACCGCCAACACGTTGACGCGTGCACAGCTGAACCAAGCAGCGACCACATTGCAACGACAAAACGCCACTGTGCGAAGTCCGACTCAGGAAGACCAAAATCGTAAGAGTCCGCCATCGAGCGAGCCAAGATACTTGTTCATCGAGACCAGAAAATGCTCCAATCTGGGCATTTCGTTGGTGGGCGGAAACGGTGTTGGGATATTCGTACATTCTGTGCAACCAGGTTGCCTGGCGGAGGAAGCTGGACTACGCACCGGTGATAGAATTTTAGAATACAACGGCGTGGATCTCAGACAAGCAACTGCCGAACAAGCGGCTCTAGAATTGGCTAGGCCAGCGGACAAAGTAACGTTGATCGCTCAATACGTACCTGAAAGGTATAACGAAGTAAAGGATAAGCCTGGGGACAGTTTCTATGTAAAAGCAATGTTCGATCGGGTGGGCGAAGTCGGAGACAGCTTGCAACTTAGGTTTAACAAAGACGATATTTTGTACGTCGACAATACAATGTTCAATGGTACTCCTGGTCATTGGAGAGCTTGGCTGGTTGATCAGACCGGAAGGAGACAAACTTGTGGTATAATTCCGAGTAAATTCAAGTAAGTTGAAGGAAGCGATGATTCAAAGGATTTATGATGTTTTTAGATATTTAACGAGCATTGTATCGCCAGGGTTGAAGAAGAATTGCTTTTACGACGGTCGTTGGGCGATTTGGAAACAGATACGACCAGAAGAGGTAGTACCAGTGCGAGAAGGAGTTTCTTCCGCAGAAAGAAACATCAACGTTCGTCTAGTAGGGACAGTAAAGAATTGTCGCACCTCACCGGTGTAAATTTGGGTTGGTACAGTGATAGCGGGACATTGAACGAGGAAACTCTGCCGGCAAGTTATCAGCGTGTTGAAAGATTAGATTGTAAGTATTAATGCCGGCAAATAAGCATGTTTATATTAATTGTTATTTAATCTGTTAACTTTTAATCTTGTATAGATCCAGCTTTAAGACCAGTGCTGATTATTGGGCCGCTAAGCGAATGCGTGGTAACGAAATTATTGCAAGAATTTCCTGGACAATTTACTAGGTGTCTTGCAGAAGCTATGCATTGTTCCCAAGCGACGCTCGAGCAGGGTTTACGTGACTCGCTTTATGTAGACTACAGAAAAAAAGGAAGCTATTTCGAGTGTACCACGGTACAAGCTGTCAAGGACATCTGCGAGAAGGTAAGATATTTTCTTTTTTATTCAATGCGTGTACAATATTGATACGGCTATTTATAATAAGCCCGTAGACACGCTAGGTTAACCGTCTAAAAGTAGATTGTATAAAACATATATATAATTCTTTGAATTATTTTTATTATGTTCTATTATCAAAACTTTTTATAAATTTTGTTCATTTATAGAATACTCATTGTATTTTGGATGTATCAATCGCATCGATCGAGCGACTCCATCGACATCAGATCTATCCGATTGTTTTGTTGATTAAATTTAAGAGTACGAAACAAATAAAAGAAGTGAAAGATTCGAGATATCCGAGTGATAAAGTTAGTGCCAAGGCCGCCAAGGAAATGTACGAACAAGCATTGAAATTGGAAGCCGAATACAGGCACTATATTTCTGGTGAGAATTGTTTTTACATAAACATTTTCGTTAGTTTAATTTTTCCTATATTTTACGTTGCATGTAAGTACACTGTTGACTTCTCTAGACAAATGGCGGTATAAGAAGAGACTAACCTAAATACATAATATGTAGCAATTTTTATGTTATTGAATAGTGGGACATTCTGCAGCGCCATTTTCCCTAGGGAGGCCTATAGTGGACCGTGTACATATTTTAGATCGTTACTGATTTAAGTTTCGTGTATTTTAGCTGTAATTCCAGCGGGAGTGAATGTTGCTTACATATGCACGCAAGTAAAAGCCGCAGTAGATGAAGAGCAAAGCAAAGCCCTGTGGGTTCCTAGAGGGGTTCCCTGACGTTTAAGGGGGGGTCCCCACAAACCGCAGTGGAAATCAATCTAAATTCCACCAGGGGGCCCTTACGCTGTACGATTGTACAAAATTGTTACAAATTTATTTATTTATGGTCTCTTAGTTGTCTCGAAATTCGACAAAGATTTCGATTCTTCTATATATTGTTTATTACGATGGTTGTTTCGATCGCTTTCACTCATTTCGGTTGTGATGCAATTATAAATAAATTGCAGTCTTCCTTTTTCTTTATTTTATAATATATTTTACCGCTTTGAACTTGATAAAAGTTTTATATTTCATTTTGATATACTATTTTATAATGCTTTAAATATTTGACTATCTTACGCGAATATTTTTAAATATTCTGACTACGTTATGTTCATCAACTGCTATATATCATTTTCTACAAATGTTGCAAAGCATAGAAGACTTCCATGTTGAAAATCTTACTATTTAAATATCACAGTTTTATAATAATAAGTATCATTGCTAGTCGATTTCATATAACATGTCACATTTCAAATTTTGCATTCACTTTTCTTTCGGATATATGAAGTCCTTAATATTTTATTTTCCAAGAAAGAAGTTCAACATGAGGTGGTTTGAACATTTCGCATTTTTTTTTTTGTAATCGATGAACTTCCAGCGCAAATCGTGATTCGTACTAACAGCGAATGAAATAGCTTGCCAGCTTGATATTTTGCTTCGAACCTCGACCAATCGTAATTCTTCAATAAATCAATGAAACGTTGCAAAAATCTCTAATAGTAATCGGTGTGAGACCATAAATGAATCGGTGTAGCAAAAAAAAAAAAAAAACTATTTGTCGTACCGTGGCCCGCAAAATACATTGGTGGATGAATGTAAAGTTTAATTAATTAGCGAATAAGTTTCAGCCAACTGCACTTTGGCTGCTATTATTATTAATCCCTCAGATCATTTCGTTGTACAGAATAATTTTGCGTGATTAGTATTAGTGTACAGAGAATGTAATATTATAAATTAAAAAAAAGAAGGTTACTTATTTGTACATAATTTACTTAAAGGATGAACTTACGAATTAGTTGATTATTAATTTCTAGCTTTTAGATGAATCCTTTAGATTTAAGCGATACTTTAGTCATATTGTTTTGTAAAATTGTTTATAATCCGTTCGTTAACGTTGCACGGTAGTCGGTTTGAGGGGTTAACGTTTTGTTTTATTTTTTTCTTTAATACTTTTAGGTTGAAACAAATTGTGAAATGTAAAGAGACAAAAAATACGGAATTGATAAAACGTTGATGGCTCGCGTTGTCGCCATCGTCGAATTTTGTAAATATTTAAGAACGATAAATAGGAGTAGATAACAGCGACACAAACTAACCTGATATTAAACGCTTGTAACAAAATAACATGTAACGGTGCGCGTTACTGCTTTTTTACTTCTTAAGGTTTGAATTCTTTTACGAATTTATACTTCCGTCGTATTTTCTTATCGAGTTTAAGGCGCTTTGTAAGTGCAGTCATTGTATCCTCGAGGAAATGTATTTAAAAACGCGAATACACACAGTTGTGTATCTATATTCAGGAGTACATATTTACAGTTAAGTCTGGTTAAGTTCTGTAGCATGTTTCAGAGGTTATGAAATTCGTCTAAGTCTAAGTGAACAGGAATGGTAAAAAGTCTCCATTGCCTATAAATATGTACTATTAAAATTACATTGGTAATTTGAAATACCAAACCGAGGCATTATACTTAAAAAGAAATCAGTCCTTAAGAAGATTGAGTATGAACGACAGAAATTTTTATATACTCTTAATAAATATGGAATGCTTCAAGTTTATTCCATCAGTGAAAAATTGAAGGACATAACTTAACTAGACTTTACTGTATTTCTTGCAATATAAAAGAAAAGAATTTTTGTTGGCATCTTTTGATGCCGTAATCTAAAAAAAAAATTGTGATTAAAACGTTAAAAATTTCTTTTTTTATATATATATATATGATTCACAGTGTTTGAATGTAGATACAGATTATCCTAATCAATCTGTCTACGACGCTTCGATACTTAAAACATATCAGTGTTTTTTAAAATATTTTTTCGTTCAGAATCGAGGAATTGTCGTTGCTTACGCAAACTCCTATAAATGTCGCGGGTAACAGAAACATTTGTCCGTATTCTATTGCGAAGAAAGCGTGAATGAGAGCGAAGGACAGATAAAGGAAAGAAAGAAAGAAAGTGAATTGTT
Source organism: Anthidium xuezhongi (assembly GCA_022405125.1). Classification (NCBI taxonomy): domain Eukaryota; kingdom Metazoa; phylum Arthropoda; class Insecta; order Hymenoptera; family Megachilidae; genus Anthidium; species Anthidium xuezhongi. Next base: position 14,895,248 of record CM039647.1, read on the forward strand.
ACTTTTTTTGCGGAACAGAAATTTAGTTTTCTAACGAGACAATATTTAGGCGTAAGTTATCAAAGTGAGACCAAAAATTAAAGGGATACTATGCTAATTCATAAGGATTACGATTAAATTTATTCGTACGCGAAGGGTGTGTAGATGTATACATACATTTTTTGATACGTTTGCGAAATGTCGTCGGTACGAATTTCGCAAAAATAAAAGAAGAAGAAAAAAAAAGAAAAGAAAAGAAAAGAGAAAAAAGAGAAAGAAAAAACTTCAGACGAGTCAAAATGTGCCAAGCACGCTTGGCAGCTGATCGACAAGGAATTATTTCGTACCCAGGGTAGATAGTTTTAAAAAGCAACTGCGGACAATCTAGAAATTATGATTAGGAATTTATTAATGAATTAATAGAACGAAATATTTTTCGGGAAAGGATATTTAATTCTTATTCTTTTAAGAAGTAGCAAAGATACGGATATATATCTATATATACATATGTATACACACATATGTGAATCTTGGACGTTATACATGTGTAGGGTGAAGTGTGTAAAATTGTTATTTATGTCGAATAGCTTTAACTATATTTTGATACGCGTTATGAATTTTATAAGAGTAACAAGGACACATTTGTGGTAGATTTCGTACTACTTCTAACGAAAATTGAAAACGTGAAAGATGTATTAATTTGTTAAAAAATGAAGTTGTTTCGGTGAAAGCACAAGCAGTTTCTTTTTTTCTTTTCATATTTTTATTTTTCGATGTCGAGCTACTGTATATAAAAAAAAAATGGCGAAAGATTATTGTAATTTAAAGATATCATTGCACAAAGTGCAGTGTCATAAGAATGGCACTCATCGTTACAGAATTTGTATTCAAATATATTTAAATCTCGAATATCATATATATATATTTTTTTTTTTTAAATGATCAATGTATATAAATTATTTAAAAATATTTAATTCTTAAGTTCGATTAAACGAGTAATGATTTCATGTGAAACACTATTTTATAGCTCACCTTACATAAAAAACAACAATGTATAACGCGTAAGATTCATACGCAGAGATTTGAAAAGAAGAAAAAGCGCATTCTTTACGTCTTCTCTCTCAGTTTCAACGCGTTCGTGAAAAAATCGATTGAAAAATAGGAAACGAGTTAATTATCGACGTCGAAATTGAACGCATAAAGGGAATAAGTTAAGATAGGTCGAGGGCGAAGCGAAACTAAAAATAAAAAGAATGAAACAGGTAAAAGCAGTATCAGATAAGGAGAGAGAATTACGATTATTCTCAATCACAGCACTGTGATACGTATAATATTACTGCTTCGATAACATATCAATTTCACAATCCTTCTACATTTATTATTATACATATACATATATAGTACGAAACTCATATTTTCGGCAATACTTATATACAGACATAAATGTTATATATATATACGATTAACCGCGCACTTTTTAAATATTTTTCATAAGCACGTGGTTCCGAACCATTCGATACCTGCGGTCCATTAAAAAAAGTTTCTACACTTTGTTGAGATCGTTTTAGCATTGTATAATTTCAAGGAATATTTACATTATTTTGCTTGAAAGTGTAACACTACTAATCATTTTTTTATTTATCAAGATATTATAAAATGTATAAAAGTTGATTTACCTTTTACCATTTAAACAATGTTTAAAAGTGAACTGGAAATAATTCAATGTACGTTCTCTAATTTTGTAAAGAAATTCAATGTTAGCCTTTTTAAATGCTTCCAAATATTAAGACGATTGAGTTAAAGAGGGCAGAGCACTTTAATTTAAAAATATTAGCAGAGGGGAACCATGGTCAATAAGCAATCACTGAAATAATAAATGATGAAAAAAGGACCAATTATTAATCTTTTGTGGTGTATTTATTCTTTATATTAGATTTAAATTGGCAAAGAGTGTTATTTATTTTGAAGCAATTCAGAGTGAGTACTTTATGATAAAAATATAAGTTAATCAAATTTAAGAATTTACAAGCTATCATAAAATATCACCCTTAGACGAATTTAATTATTTTATGAATAACAAAAAGAATCGATTAATTTTGAGATAATATTATCGTTACTGACAATATTGAATAAATATTTAAACAATTGGTGGTACTGATTCTTAAATTTTGGAATAACACTATTGTAGAGTGAAATTTCACCAATGATAGCCTTTAAGGGTTAAACAACAATACTGATTAAAAAATATACTAGCTCCATAAAGGATTAATTAAAAAAGTATCAATAATTATGTTTGCAGAAAGTATTTTAACTTTATTTTTGTCACACTATTCTTTCTTATTAATTAGCTTTTGTTTATTGCTATGAGCAATGTACATGGTGTTCAGAAGAAAAAAATGTAATTGTTTAAAAATAAATGAAAAAATGAATACTTTTCTCTATTGCAAGAAAAACAATGTTGGATAGGGAAGGTTAATATAATGTAAATGATAGTTATGATATTTTATACAAAAATTATACAATGTTAAATATTTTCTAATCAAGTGTAGAGAAACTTTTTTAATTGACTGTAATATATATATATAACACTGGTGCGTACAAACACGTACGTGAAAAAGCAAAAGGTGTGCAATATTCATCCTTTTCTTCGAGTGAATGGAATTTGAACGAAAGAAAACACTTTTCCTTCCATTTGTTGATACAGTTTAACGAATTTGTGTTAAAAACAAATGTTTCTTCATTATTTAAACCCTTAACGCATACATTTGTTTTCGAACTTGCAAAAATTAGCCGTACTGTTTAATTTTCTTTTTTGAAACAATTTTCTCGATTTAAAATAACTTCTTTATTCTAAACGAAATAATTTGTATTTGAATTGGACAAAAACAGATCTCGATACTACTATTGTTTATTCGTTGATATACAGATCAACTGGACAAAATAAAACACTTGTTACAGATATACATTTCTTTGACCACTTAACTGCCAAATTATTTTAATCGTTTGAGTACCAGAAACCATCATTTTTTTTTTAGTGTAGGAGTAAAATGCTTGTCACTAAATAAATAACACTGAGCAGTTGCAATGCATTTCTGCATTTTTTCTCGTATGTCATTACAGACTTTGTACTCTAAATTCATTCTTCTGCAGATCAAAAATACACGTTTTTGGAAATCAAATTGTTCAACTTTTTGTGATGTATATTCTTGCAAATTTATTTTCTTAAACTCTTGCAATGAAAATAAAATCCAATATACGTTTACTGTTCAGAAATGAAAAATTTTATTCTATTTAATGACGAAGGTACTCATTTAATAGAATATATAATTATATTAATTTAGTTTAACGTAATATATAATAGTTCTATAAATAGAACAGATAATCTGTGGAGGAGGTAACAGTTGCAATAGAATTATTAATTATACACTCAAGATCAGTTAGGATAGTTTTGTTTCCATAACTTATATTCTGTAATCTAAGCAGCAACATTTAACTTATCTGGAATTCTTACAAATTATAGAAAAATATATGATTCGAGATTTTGATTTACAAAATGGATCAATTTGAAGTGCAAAGTCTATCTGATTAAAGTGGTTATTTGGTATTTGATTTTCTATGCACCTCTATATGCGTTAAGAGTTTAAAAATTGCCCCTTTATTACGATAAAATTGCAAATTTTGAATTAGCACACAGCTTTAAAATTTATAATTAAAGATTTGAACAACGTCCAGCTTGAAATTAATTAATTTCAATCGTAGATTTAAAAAGGAAAGGCTAATAGTGGTTATTTTGATCTATCAACGTCTTTAAGTTGAAGATTTTCAACTTTTGGGTTGAATAAAAGTTGATAAATTCTGTTCACTCGAAAAAGCCGCAGAAATATTTTTAAATACACGCCTGGTGGTGCACGATAACAGAGCAAACATTAATTATTAATGATCATTGAAGCGTTTATGGTGATATATTACGTAGTAACAAAGATCAGTGATCAAGTTTGAACAATAAGAGGAGGTGGTACTAATATGGAACATCCGTTTTTTTATCTACATTTCAGGATGGTTAAATAAATAAAATTAATAAGTTTAGGGAATGTCACATAAAATGTGCTACACAAATCGAAATTCTGTGGATTTTATTAAAATTGAAATTGGAATATCAGACGTTGTGAATTTTTACTTGAGTATTTATTAATACGATACTTATTACGAAATAAATACAATTCATTAGCAGAAGATCCATAAAACTATTTCAGGATCAAGGAAATTGATATAGAAATGCTTTTAATGCAGGAAAAAAATATTACTTGAAAAAATAAAAAACATTTGTTAAACACCTCTATTAGTTAACCCTTTGCAATCGGAAATTTTTTCGAGATAATTCACCAGCACCTCAAAAATACTTAATTACAAAGTAGATAAGATAATATACAGTATTGGGAATAATTATTCTATTTAAATTATATTTGAAAGGAAACTTAGAAAAAGGAAAATAAATTAGTTATAAATTAGTCCCTTCACAGAATTTAGACTACCATCCTTCAAAGTGATAGGGGGATGCAGACTCGCTAACTTTATAGCAATGGATTGATAGCAAAAATTTTCTGAAGAGTGGAATATATTTGAGTTAAAATGAACAGAAGTTTCTATTGTTTAAAATATAATTTTATAAACGCTATTAATATTTATAGTGTGATCTAATATTTTACTTCTTGAGTTCCTGAATTTTTAAAAAAGGTAATTAAGTATTTTGACATTTACCACAATACTTGAAATTTAAAATAATGAAAATAATTGAATATTGGGGAAATGAAATATTAGAATTTTTTAAAATACAAAATTCATTTAATGAAATTTTTGACAATTAATACATTAGATTTATCGATATTTATGTAAAAAAATCGAAGAAAAATAATTTTAAATATCCTTTCACTTTTTTACACTTATTTCATTTAAAAAACAGTTTTATCATCAAATACCTAACTATTGCAATAATTCTGAAGAAAAACTGTATTTTCCAATTATCTGCAACTGTTTATTAAATAATTGGGGATAAAAAATTATGAATATAGTAGGCTTCTGAAAGTATTGTTATTAATTTGAGACACAGTTTGTAAGGAAATAACAAACTAACTATTGCAATAATTCTGAAAAGCAACATTATGAATTTCAGGATTAAATTGCAATTACGCGGCGGAAAATGCAAAAGAAATGTCCAGCAACTATTTTGAAATGTTATAACTACAAATACAGTAGTCAAAAATCATGATGGACCATATTACTACCACCTACTCGATACGGTCCAGATTTAATGACCGGTAACGATTTGTTCAAACAATATTCGCGACTAGTCTTCAATAGTATTCTCTATATTTTCTATAACGGATTTCTCGCTCTCATCAAAATTCATTTGTTTTAACAATCCACTATACTTCCATGCGTTTCCTATTGTATTTGTACCTCACTGTTCGTGTACGATTTGCATACGTGATTGCGCATTGGTATTGGCTGGAAAGAGTTTATTCGAATTTTTGAAATGTTATTTGTACACTAAATTAACACGTTTCGTGCCTTATTAATTACACACACGATTTTGAAAACAGCATTTTGTGCAAAAGTTTATCTGAGGAGAATGGCAATTTCGAGAATCTTGTTCTTTACTTTTTTTTTATAGAAAATTAGAATTGTCTTTAATGTCTTATTACAATGTTTTAGACGCTTTTTATTCTGTTTGATACATATTTATGAGTGATCAATAAGTTCTTAACAAATTTAATTCAGAATAAGAATGTAAAACTGAAAGATATTAAAGTTTTATTTAAATAATGTTTAATGTGACTCAAGGAAATACTTCATTCGTGATGTTTAGATACAAAATTATCAATTACAGGTGTATTGAATCTAGTAGTCAATCGAAATGCATTAAATAAAATGTGACTTTTACATAATCCCCTAAAAATAAGACGGAAAATCGTTAATTATATGAAAAATTACATATTCGTTATTTATCTAATTAAAGGCTTTTGTTGTGGAAGTTGATAATCAAAACCAAATTTATTAAATTTATTTTTCTTATTTTATAGATCTCTGAAAAACTCTGAAATTTTACTAAACTTTGTAATAATCTTTAAACGATTTTTGTCATTTAGTAGTAATTTATTTTATTATACCCAATATGCAAATCATGAATCACTGAAATGTTAAAATAATACAAAACTTGTGTGCTCGATTATTTTATGAAAAAAAATAATAGTCTGTGGTAAATAAATTTCTAACTGCTGATAAACATGTTAATAACACTGAAAGATTTATAAAAAAGAAAGACTGAATTCTTGAAATAGATAAACTTTTGTATGAAATCTTTGATTTAACGAGTTATCGCAAATGTTTGAAAAATCTTGTAACAGTATGCAAAATTTTCGTGTGATCGCAATTTTTCGCAGACCCAAATATTGCGATACGATATCAAACTTTTGAAGCTTTTGTGAAAAATCTGAAATCTTATCATTTATAAAACGTGTCGTCAGAAATACATTTTTTGTAACTTGTTACTTCGATAAAGTTACTATCGTAGTATCATATAAAAACGTAATATAACGTGCTCAAATTTTTATATGAGAAACTATCAGTGATACGTTCAAATGTCTTGCTAGATTTTGTTAGAATTCTATATTTAACCCTTTCGGACGATTATTGGTGCATATATAGATTAAAACAGGTAACCTTCTTAAAATATGGTAAATAGGAACCGTGTTGTATGAGACCCAGAGCCAGTACAAAAAAGAGGGTTAATTCCATATAAGCAACTTAATTTTGATTAAAAATATAAACATATACATGACACAAAACTAAAAAAATCTGTTATTTTTATTTATTGTAACAAAATCAAGTTATCCAGTGTTGTAAAAGATCAGTGTTGTACAAAGGTTTTCGCGATTTTCTTATCGTGTTATAGAAGGCTATCTGTACTTTTTTTTTAAAAAAAATGTTAAGTTGTATCAATTAATACATGAAAAATGTACTATTCTATTTAAAAAGGTGAGAGTAAGTTTGAAATATCTGAAACTGCTCTAACTACAAAAAAAATGTCTTTGTTCACAAAGATTTTTCATATTTCCAAAAATATTTCAAGTACTAAATTGTACTAGACTACCCTTTGGTATAATATCATATTTCAGATAATTCACAATACTACTTTACCTAAATAAATATTGACTTATCGTGAACTGATATGTCAGTGTAATTAATTTTTAATCGAACTATTTCGAAATGCACACGTTTTGTACTGGAGGGTTGTATCGCCTGTAATCAATCTCAGTAACGAAAGGGTTAATAGAAGGTGTTGAAAAAGTCGTCAGAGTTAAAGAATTTCAAGTAATTATTGAAAAATATGGATATTTGCAATTCTCGAATTTCAAATAACGCAAGTAACATATCTGTTCTCGAATATTAATCGCGGTACTGTGATCTAAGTGATCTGATTCTAGCAATTAAAAAATACATAATAACCGATATCAAGCAATAAATAATAATACGAGCAATAATATATTTTATTCGGATAAAGGAGAACAAGTTAACTAACTGGTATGATAGGGTCTATCGTATATAGATTTTGTTAGAAACGTAACGTAACTAATTTATTTTTTTAATTACTTATACATTTCTTAATACTTCTGCGAGACTCTGTGCATCTCACCATACTTTTTACGTAAGAAAATAATCAGCAATGGGTTAAAATCACAAAATCCGAATTTGTGAATTCCTATTCGTGTTTGTTCGTACGAGTTTTATACGTCCATGAAGTATTATACTTTCAAACGTCCCAATCGTCTTCCATCTTTTTACAATTTGCATAATATTTCACCTCGTACAAATGAACAAGAATTTTAGAAAAATAAGGTAGTCCCTCAAACGTATAAGAATTTTATTTTATACGATAATGTTTAAGAATATTCTCTTGTCAGCCAATGCGTTATTGCGATCACGTCTTGGAACTTTGTTATCGGTACTTTTACACTTGCCTTTAGATCGTTAGCACTAGAACCACCGAATTCAATTCACACCTTATTTTAAATTGCAAATAAAAATTTAAAAAATTCTTTATCTTAACACTATGTCGTCCGGTGATATCAGATTTATGTTGGTGCCACACAAAAATTTTAAATCAGTTATCTATTTACCTCAATCTTATATTTATTTACACTCATCCTCGAAATTTCGTGAAAATTGCGGGACAAAATTGAAAACGTGACGTTTTGTATCTCGAAAAATTCGAAAAGAGCAGGCGCCAAACTGAAGAATCTCAATTGATCGGCATAGTGTTAATAAAAATTAGCTTGCGTTTTGATAAAAGCGTCTTGTTGCAGGTTTCTCAGAATAAGAAAGTAATTAATAAGGAAGTTCTAGTGTTACACCGCATCAAAATTTCACACAGTACACAAAGGGTGTGATACCCTCCCAATAACTTTAAACGACTGTCACGTTCAAACCATTCATGATTTCGGATCCCAAAAATGTTAAAATAAGAATCAGCAGCATTTTCTTTTTAAATTATAACTTGCACGTAATAACAATTGAACTTGGAGCGTCAGATACACCCGGTGTATTCGATAAAGAGTAGCTTTCTGTTGCTAGATATTATGGGATCTTGTTTATTAGACACGCAGGGTGTTCTATTCGTCTTTTCTCGTTGACAAAACTGTCTTCGAATCAGAAAATTACCTCGTCGATTACGAAATCTAAGCTAGTGCATCCAATTAACCTTTTCGCTACGAAATCTACTTCATCGAACGCCCCTGTACATTTTTATATCAAGTTGTTTCATTTATACGCGAATAAAATAACTTTACGCGTTAATCCTTAGTTGCTACGATTTAAACAATTGAGAAATATATTTATCTCCAGATTTTTCAAATTTTTCAATTTTCTGAATGACAACTGTTAGATAAGCATCCAATTGGCAATTCATAAGGTTCGAGATAGCTGAAGACTACCGAAACATTTGATATTTGTTGTTCCATCATGTCGGGTATTTTAACCCCTTGCCGTATCATTTTTCTCACAAAGCTAAATATTTAGTGTTGCAATGTTAAAACAAATAAGGGAAATTGTAATGTCGTATATAATTTATATAGTTAGAATTACACTTAAAATCCAATCGTAGTAGTAGTACAAGTCAGGTTTATAAGGTGCGTCTGATTCGTCAAAGTATGGCAAGGGTTTAAGACTCCACTGTAGTAATTAGGGGTTAATATTAGTTTACACTATACATTTTTGTATTTAATTGTCATTTGAAAATTTCTTTCGAATAGCCACCATGTTGATCCATAGAAATACACAGTAAAAGTTGTTTTGTGGCGAACTATTATAACTATAGTAGCGAAAGGGTTAAGCAATATTCAACCGTTTATTAGGAAACTGGAGCAAATCTATTTTCTTTGTTAACACTTTTGTTGACAGTTAGAAAAATGTGTTCCATTAACCGTTTCAGTGTTTGTTAACGTAAAGTGAGATTTTTCTTAGTTATCAATGTTTATTGTAAACAATACTAAAATTTTTTATTTTTATTGCCAACTTTATGACTTATAGTGCTAACATTTATTGTAAATAATACGAAAATCTGCTGTTCAAAATTACTAATTTTTTATATAAAAAAAGGTTAAAAATCTAGTTTGATTTTCCATTTGGAAAATTTAACAAATTCAAGGTCTTAAATTATTTATTTTTAATTAATTAATTAGTTACTTTGATTAATTACTACAATTACAATTATTTTGACTAATTTTGGTTAATTATTTTGATTATTTTAATTATTTTTCTCCATTAACGAAGATGGCAGGAAATGTGTTAATTTGGTTTCAAAGTCGAAGCAATTCCAAATAATACGAAATAATATTGTTTCAATAAATAGAACTATTTCATTTTTCTAATAGACGGCTGAAAATCTTGTAAACGTATGTAAACGCGAATTGTACAATTAGCGATGGGTCTTCATTAGTTATAGTTAATGGAATTTCGAATCACTAATATTCGTTCAGATAAAAAAATTCTTGAAGATGAAATATTTGGTACGGTGAATGTTAAACGTAAAAGGGGGACTTTTTAGTGACTGATACCATTAATTCGACATAATCGAATAATTGAAAACAATTTAAAGAATTCTCAGAGCTATCAATTCTATAATAGCCCCCTTTCTTTAATTGTATGTAATTTTGCGAAAGAAAAGAAAGCAATAGTACTCGCAATTTTAATTAACTCTTTTTCAGTATTCAAAATCCCTTAGTTAAATTTTTATCATGAAAATGTAAATCTGGGACCTGGAACGGTTTTGTTGTAAAACAGTATTAGTAAAAAGTGCGAAAATAAAACAAAATTAAATGGGGCGTACGTAAGCTGTTGCTTGTGAAAAAGAATACGCCCCTCGAATGAGAATCCAGAAAATTGAAATCAGGGGAACGTATAGGCTACACAACCGATCGATATAATTATTATTAATAAACTCCTGGGTTCTGTCGTGCATACACGATTTGTTACAAAAATAATGAGCATATGTTTATAAAAGTTTCTCTGTGCCGTAGAATTACATTTATATACACGCTACTTATACGAGCTAATTAATGTTCCAAACTTATTACGAACGAAGTAACCCCTGATTGGGGTCATATTTAATTCGTGAAACTAAACACACCTAAATGGTGTACAATGCGTTAACCCTTTCATAGGCAGTGAGAATTATTTAAACAGACATTGTTAAAAAATATTTTTTCTTTGGAATGTACCACTTTCCACTGACAACCGTAATAAATTAAAAACAAAATGTGCTATTATACTATAGGACGAGTCAATGAAAGAAAGAAATATTTTTTGGTGTTTTATATTTTCTGAGATATCGAGTTAATCTTGAATTTTTTAACTTAACCCCTTGCAGTCGAAGCATTTTTGGATGTGATTAAGTCTATATTTCTTTTCGAATGCCTTAATTCCAAGTGGTGATTTTTATTGAGTCACCCAGTATATTCTGTTTAATATTAATCTTTTTCATCATAAAAGCTACGTCCATGAAAGGGTTAAACCGTGACTAATTGAAGAAAATTATTTGAAATCCAGTCCATTAATTTATTTTATAATTTTCATAAATAATATGATTTTAATTTTCCAATTATCTGCAACTGCTTATTAAAAAATTATGAACATAGTAGGCTTCTAGAAGTATTGTTATTAATTTGAAGCACATTATTTGTCAAATTTTGATACAGACCAGGAATGACCCGGTCAAACTTAAACAAATACCCGACAAAGGGTTTCGAAGTGATCAGCTCATTATTAATCAATCTAATATTCTTTACTAAAAAGTGTCAAATATTTAATTGAATGATAAAAAAGAAGTATTCTTTTCATTGCAAATACGTGTACGTATTTAAATAACAATTTTGATGATGGTACTTACAGGTTTGTTCATTTTATAAGATACTATAAATACAATTATACTGCTTCTGTTTAGAAATTTTAAACGAACGAGCTTTTGAAATAATTATTATTTAGAAGGTTAAACATACGTGTAAGAAGTATCCATTTCGAATACCTGTTATTTGTATTTGCTTTTGAATGGAACTGTAGACCGATAATACGCATAAATTCAAAGAGACTCGAGTTCTGTGACAGTTACATTACAGGGGGACGATTTTTGGACCCGTTGACAATCAGATTTCTACATTTTTACGCGTCGCGTATCGCAGAGTGCGTTGTTGAAATAGTATTGCATAGATAGCTGCTAAGAACGTGTAAAGCTAGATTTATAAGACAATCGATGATCAATCGTTCGTCTGTTTAATCAGCGACACAATTTTAAGGTGTTTGATATCGAAAGACATAGGTTGTTGAAAGAGACTTTCGTTAACGAGTTAAGAAAAAGAAATGATAGATAATTTTTAAATTGGAGTGCATTGTTACAAGTAGCAAGATGCAACAGTTTCTTCTTGATTTATTAAAAAATTTTACCAATCTTGGAATTTAATACATTTATTAAAATCATGATTTATTTCATTCTTCGAAGGGCGCTGGTCTAAATTTCAAGTCACCTTTTAATTAATTATAATCATGTAATCGATATTTAATACTGGAACTATCAAACGAGTTGAAATGACTTATTTCAGATCTTTTGTAAATTAGAAATGTAAATTAGCTTTTTCAATACGAAAAAGTGTTCTATATTATTTTATAAAATTAATTCAACTTGGACTATAATTTTCTTTTCTTTGATTAAAAAAAAAATCTTTCTGGTCGTTTGTTAAAACATGCCACAGTCAAAGGGTTGAAAATAAGGGTACATTAAGTATCAGTAGTTCTAGTGTTAAAAATATTTTTTCAAATATTATATTTAAATAATAGAAGTTAGACAATTTTTTTCTCAGATAAATTGCAACTAAAATTGTTCACTATTCTTGAAAGAATTAATGAGGTGCGTGCTTTTGACATTGTGAGAAGAAAAGAATAAAAAAAATTTATTTAAGTGAAAACTAGTCCAAGAATTGTCTTGTCTTTTTTTTATTAGAAAGGGAACGCACTGTAAATTATTTATAAAAATTGTCAAACTTGTATTTAAACAAACATGACCGACAAATTAATTTTTGTACATGCATAGTTTAAGTTTTTATAATACTTTGTTTTTTCTTAATATTCTTTCATCTTTTCAAGATATTACAAAAATTTATGAAGTATTATGAGCAAAGGGGGCCAAACCTTGTAGGTAGCCAACAATTTTTTATTTTTCTCGAATGTGTCAAAATTTTAGGGCAATTGAACTAAAGAGAATAGTGTAATCTTACTCAGAATTACCATTTTTGAAATACATTTCGTGTTAAGTGACTGCAGTCATCCATGATAATAAAACCGCTAGAAAGAAAGGGTTGAAAATTGAAATCAGTCAAGCTGGAAACTTTGGATCTTGCTACTTAAGGTTCATTTTAAAACGCATTCACTGCCAAGCATTTATTTAACTTTCCCGTTGCGAACAGTCGATTCGATAGAAGAGAGTTTAACACTTTGATGGCAGATACATTTGTGATTTTAATACACGAATTCTCTCACTGATAAGTTAAAATCTGACCTTCACAGAAATTTCCAAATATGATTTCAATGTGTCTCGTTTAAGTGTAAGAAAGAATACAAAATTTTATGAAATATGTGATCATCAAACTGTTATGTGTCCATGATGTACTCTACCGTTCAAAAGTATTAGAACAGTTGCTAAGTCATATAAAAATGAAAATATTAAAAAATTTTTTAAACATTTTTATTCCTTATCCTTTCTCAAAACGACGTAAGTTTGCGAATGTTAATTTTTTAAGAAATCTGAACTGAAAATGAATTGAAAAGCTAAATAATAATAATATGGCAAGTGTGTTAATATTTTTGAACGGTACTGTAAGAGAATAATAAAGCTCTGCATTGATATGGGAAGATAATTATAATTTTGTAAAATTGATCGTTCGTGAAAAGGATCCTTTCAGTTGAGGGTCGAAGTTCGATCGTAAGTGATTCTTTGTTAAATAATTCTGTATTAATGTAACGTTATTTCAACGATATCGAGCACAATATCGTTTCATAGTGTTGTAATAATTGCGTTTTATAAATGTAATTGTACATATTATATGATACTTGCGCGTAATGTATCACGTATTGTATAAAAAAACAAAAGGAAGGTTTCGTATTATTATAAGTGAATCTTAAAGGATTATTTTTAATTTCGACACGATTTTTCCGTATGCTTCCAGAGATGGACATCGAGAAATCGTTTCGAACGCGTAAAAAGTTCCCTAAGAGGGTGTTAAGTTATTATTCCTTAGGCTATTTATTATTTATAGTTAAAGTCATACGTAATCAGCAATAAACTCTACCGTTTATTCGCAGAATATGTTGTTTTCTTGTCTTCGCGTGTCCGAATTATTTTTTTCTTATAACACGATTGCAATAACTTAATCCTTTGCAGTCGAAATACGTTTTTTAGTAAAGCTTCCAAAATTCAAAAGCCTTCTTTTAAAAGAAAAGAATTAAAATTTAAGTAACTCGTGAGAATAGTCTAATTAATCAGGTACGTCGCCCCAGAGGCGCCACTCGAGCGCAAAGGGTTAAATGTATTCCAAATTCTTTTTTAATCTTCAGCTACCAGTAATCAAATTTGCACAAATCAGCATCAAGAAACACATCCCTCGACTATATAAACTTGTATAATACCTTAATATTAATTATGGGGGATTTATTTGCTATTTTCTATTTTAAGAATGTGTATTCCTTTCTTCAAAAATGCTGAAGAAAGAAAAAGAAATACCTCATTAGTTTTATTTTGCCCTTTAACTTCCTGAATTCCTATTATTTATTTTATATACTTTGAATAAGGGAAAATTATAGTCTTTATAATTAAAAATCTCTTTCTATTTCTTGTTTCTATAAATTTTGAATACTACGCAGTGTTAATCGAACTTAAATTGAATTAACTTAAAATGCATAACTGCAGTGTGATTTTAAGGAGTTTAATGATTTTAGAAATAGAAATACATCGTTATTATGAAAAGAATGAATTTTTATTAAAAAGGGTTGAAATTAAAATCCTTTTTGTTATAAAATGACAGAACGCAAGTATGATTAATAAATAAAAAAGCTATGAGACTGACAGTTACACTTAATTTTAAATTTGTATAATAAACAAGATTAATTTTATAAAAGATTATTTATATTGTATTTTGCATTAAGCCTGATTACATCCTACGACATTACATTATTACTCAAAATATAGCAATTATCTGATCGTTAGAGCTTTTATAAAAGAGATTAAATGATAAAGAATGTATAGAAAAAAACAGATTAAATAGATTAAAAGAATTTCGTAATTTAGTTTTCATTTTAAACCTGGGATTCCCAAAACGGTGCATGTGTCACCATCTTGCAGCGCATGGTGGAACTAACAAAAGAGAAAATCGCGTTTTTTTCAAAAATGAGCCACTATTCGACTTTTCTTACGTTCAAAATTCTATGCAATTAACATAAATAGTTACCATAAGAAGTGTCAGTTTCCAAAATTAGAAAAACATGCTACGCCCAGGCATTGAAACGTTATAACCATCTAGTGAGGGCGGCCCCCAACTAATGAAACTAAATTTCATGTATTGCTTTCGTAACATGTGAGATTTTATTCGCGTAAGGACTGATTAAACGGATTCCACTGATAATATGCTGTGAATAAAATCACTAAAAATCATTTCATAAAATAAAAGTAGCAAGAGAGAAAGAACAATTGTTTTAAATGTCCTGATATGTAATCATTGATAATTAATATAGAACCGAATAAAGTAAAACTTACTTTAATGCTAGTGGACGTATAGAGATATCTACAATTGATCGTAAAAGAGAAGTATTTGTTAAATAATCATTAATAAATTTAAACATAGCGTAATGTCGGTAACTTATCGATGTCGGTAATATATTATAGTACATCATTCGTTCGCCAAATGGCATTTCGAATATTATTCAGTCCCTTGTAAAGCGCCTATTATGAAATTTATTTATAGTTTAATTTACAATTAATTATTGGATCTTAAGAAATAAGTTTGAATTTGTTCGATTTCAGGACTCTTTTCAATTATTAAATTTCAGGACTTGAAACGCTTATTATTTTTTATTTTCATTGTTTATTGTCTAATTAAATCTAATGTTCGTGGCTTTATTTAATTCTTATTACAAGTACGATACGATTAATAAGTCTTGATTTAATACGTTATAAAATTTATTCCAAGTAGAATGTAGGTGTTCAAAACGTATTAATTATAACAGAATTTCAAGGTTTTGATTACTCAGTTGTGTTACATTAAAGAACATTGCTGCAATTAAGTTTTAGTTATAATAGAATTCACTTAATTACGTTAATAAAGTGTAACAAATTAATTCTTAAAATCGAAGAATTATTCTTGAAAATACGATGCCCAAAAATATCCTAGCTTGAGCTAACAATTTATTAAAATATTGTCTCAAGAGAATTAATAGGAAATGAATTTGAATTGAAAATACAAAATACTTTAATGGAAACGTTATCAGGATTTCTAAATTCTCGAACCGTTCCAACTTAGAAATGAAAAGACAGTTTACTAGAAACGTTTACAACACATCGACTGAACGATTTTCGAGAAATATTTCTAATTATCATTTTGATATTAAAATTTGCCCGTGAATTTGGTGGATTATCCTATCTCTTTAAAATTTCAAAATTTGGTATAAATTGATTCATACTAAAATTTAATTGCAATGCACAAAGAAACAATTTTCCCGAATATAATAACATTCGTGATTCCCATATCCGCTTTTTAAATGATAAATAATTACAACCAATCCCTATGTTGTTTCGGATCATTCGTCCTACAACACGATTGGGATCAGAGGAACCATAAAACATGCGACTCACCGTGTGTTGATTTGCTCCACTGTGCTCGCTAGGCGTCTTTGAGTTGACCCGGAAGTGACCTCTGCACGACCAGCTCTTCCCGCACCATTGCTGCGACATTGTCCATCTTGTGGTTGATAGTATAGGCGTCCAGATCAAACCATCTTCTGAAATTTAATAATTGCAAAGGTTAACAAATTTTAATCGACAGTTTATATTCTCAATTGTGTAAATTGTTTCTTATTTCATATACGACAACTAACGATTGTAATTTTACAAATATTGCAATGTGTAAATAATTAAAGAAATAAGCACGCATAATTACTGGGGAAAATACACAATATCAAAATATATGGTGGAAAGTATAGGAGTAAGTGATCAAACATACAGGAAATCACACCAAGCAATTTAGTAATATGTATTAAAGCGTATAAGGAATTATACTAGAAAATTCAGTAATCATGTGAGTACTCATGGGGAATCCCACCAAGAAACTCAATAATTAAATGCTTAAACATACAAGTAACTACAGTACAAGATACACTAATGTATCCGTGCATACATATCTAATCACATAGGCAAATATACTAGAATGTAATTGTGTAGATGTAAAGTGACATGGGAATCTACGCCAGAAAACGCAGTATTACACCCCCATGCAGATGTACATGTAGATGTACACACAACCATGTATAGTAACATATAGATGATTGCATACACACACGTTTTGAAATCTCTTACCGATATATGATTCTCCATTTGATGTGAACACCTCCACAGCTGCAACGAAACTGATTAAATTTGACCCTCATCGAGTTCGAACCCTTAATAACAACAAGAACCAAGGGGCTCGAGTAATGTTTTCCTCGCCGGATTATCGGCCACGCATAACAGCCTCTACTTGAACTTGGCCATGAGATCATTTCGTAATTTCTTGCATTGGAATTAATAACAACAAAAACAAAGGGGCTCGAGTAATGTTTTCCTCGCCGGATTATCGGCCACGCATAACAGCCTCTACCTGAACTTGACCATGAGATCATTTCAAACTTTCTTGCATTGGGATTGTTAAATTATAATTATTTATTAATTAAATTATTGCTGTATTTGTTAAAGTTTATTCCACCTTAACGAGTCCTAATGTTACAATTATTTATTAACTAAGTTATCGTGATGTATATTATTTTTATAACTTTAATGCAAGAACGAGTTTTGAACTTTTCTTAATTATTGTAGTTTATTATAAATATGATGTATATTATTATAACCATTATAAATTATAAATGTTCTTTGATTTCAAATTTGGAATTGTTAACTCTTTACTTTTCTATTATCGAAAGTTTTAATTTTAATTTTAATTTTATTCTTTGAACTAATTTTTTAAGTTAAATGTAAAAGGTATCTAAGAATTTTATGTTATCCTTAAGGCAATAATTAATCAAACTTAAGGTAATTGTAGATAATGAGAAATCGATATTTATAATTAACGAGGGAGATTCAATTAGATTTCAGCATTTTTAATACAAATGTTTATTTTTATTGTATATTAATGTCAATACATATATGGTCACATAAATACAGTTTTTTCCATACAAAATTAATTACAAAATCAAAGAATGGAATACATTCTGACGTCAATTTTTTGGTATGAAACGCATGAATGTTGATGTCATATGTAATTGCATTTTTACAAAGGTTAGCATTGTAAATAACGGCATCACGTAAGTTAGTATTATAAAATCGAAAACTGTTCCTCTACCGATGTTTATTACATATTGTTAATGTAAATAATCGAGTATTATATAAAATCAATTAAAACGGTATGAATTAACGATAATTACAACAAAAACATGGCTTATATAATTTTATTCACGAGCCTTATCCATGTATGATTAATAAATATCTTAGACAAACATAACAAATATTTTCGTACAAAACTATATTAATATTCAATGTTTCAATCTTAATAAACATGAAATATTTTATATTTTTAAATACAGATTTAAATCATAAGGTATATTTTTTTCGATACAATATTAAATATGAGTTAATTATAATATTACTGAAAAAATTTAACTTATTGTTAGCAAAATCTCATTGAATAACAATAATTTCTATCCAGAAACAAACTGGAAAGAATATTGTAAACCGATAAAATTAACACTTATTTTTAAAACGTATACATAAATATTTAAACCAAATAATTGTATAAATTACTGTGCCTAATATTACGTATACAATGTGATTGCAATTAAACATTAATTGATTAAATTTGACAAAGTTCGATCTACGCTTGCCGATCCAATTAATTATTGTTAGAGCGATCTTACTTTTTAATTTAATTCTTTTAATTATGATATGTAAATCTAGTTTAATTATTTTTTGTACTTTCAATAGGTTTGATAATTTTAATTTCACACAAACTCGAAGAAACATCTTTTGTATTGTGGCTCTAATAATTTGATCATTCATTGTAATACAAATCTTTATGATTTAAAACTTAATAAACAAAAGATTTTAGTTCTTGTAAGTTTTGTAATAATAAATCTGCAATTAATTGATTATATTAAAACGCTGTGACTATTTAATATATATATATTTTTGAGCTTTTATTACATATACAAACCTATATACAAACACGATATGTATCAAAATAATGTAAGTGGGCGTATATTTTGTCGTAAGGCATAATATATTTGTGGAATAATTTTAACGAATTCTGCTTGTTCACGATGACACATATTTACAGATTATGTTCAAAATGGCTATGGCAAATGGATTTCGTGTGAAAGAAGTCTTTCTCTGTACGAATAACAAGAATAACGACTAAAATTTTTGACTAGGCTGGAGCCATTAGATGTTTATTATAATTTTCTTTCGTAACATTGTATCCTTTTGCCAATGAAAATCGAATTTGACCTTTGAAAGTGTATAACAAATCTTATACATCTTCCCATTTTTTATTAAAAAAATTATCTGAAAGATTCCCGAAGTTCAATTGAAATCAATTCATCGAGTTAATTCTTGGTCATTTTTTGTTTAAATGAAGTAAAATTATTAATACAGTTCGTTTGCAACTCGTGTGACTTAAACTTTAGAATAAAATACAATTTATAAGATTGTAACAACTTCAATTACTTTTACTATTTTTGTTATTTAATAATAAATAATGAATTTTAAAAATTAACAAAACTGTAGTTAAAAATAAATAATTTAATATAAATAAAATTCTATTCTCATTTTTTTTTTACTTATTTGACAACTTGATAAGCTTTGTAACAACAAAAATTCTTTCGTGCAATACTTTTTTATCTTAAAATAAAAAACGTTCACAAAACATTTTCTATTTCAGGTAAGGAAACCAGTAGATGACACTGTTTCTTAAATTATTATATCTAATTTACATTAATTATAATATTAATATTTAATATTATAATAATTGTTACATTTATTTATTCGATAATGAAGTTTAAATTAAATTCAACTTATTTTTGTCTTTTTACTTTTTATTCATACTTGGAAATGTCAATAATTATGCATAATAGGTATACTAATAGCTGAAATAATACATATTTCGCGATAACCAAGGACTTTTAATTATTTTTATAGAAAATAATTTTAAAATAGCCTTAAAAATCAAAATCAGACAAAAAAGAGTGATCTTAAATTGTATAATATTGAAATTTTGCATTAGAAAGGTGCATTTGAAATGGGCTTTTGTTTAGAGTGTCAACGACTGGGTACCTTACCTCATGTGGTTTAATTTGAACAATTGTAATGTAATATCCTCCTGGTACAAAAAAATGTACATAATTTATAAAGTGTATGATTATTTTAGTAGTAAACTCCGATTATACCACATTTATTACACTTCTGTTTCTTACTCTTCAATATAAAAAATAACTGAAGCTCAAAGATTCCCTCCAGAGTATCGACTTCGGGGTGGTCTTACTTTGATCTGTTGCTTCTGACTACGAGGAGAACGAGATGTTACGCGAAATTCCAGAGGTAAATCGTAGCAACGGCAAACGCAGCAACTCGGAAACTTGAACCAATCGCTGAAGATGCCACGGCACTCGTTGTTCGGGTCGTAAGCCAACAATCTGTGAAGTCTGTATTGTTGCTCGCATCTGCACCCATCACGGCAGTACATCTGCTTGTTCTCGTGTCTTCGAGCAAACAAAACGACAGTCAGTATTTAGCTTAATATGATTTGTTGAGATTGGTAATAAAAATGTAATAAATCTGAAAATAACTTTAATTTTCAAAGAAAATTAACCATTTATTGTCAATCTCAACTTATAACCTTTAAGAAATTATTGAGGGTACTTCGACGTATGTCACAGTCAGTGTAACAGGTGGCACCAGTACCTTATACAAATTTTTTAAATTACCTTATAAAAGTTAATAATTCTTTAGAAATAAATGTTTATTACTGCAAAGTTAGAAATATTTCACAATTGTACTAAAAGTGAAAACCAAGTTTGTCAGATTCGAATTGCAGGGTTCGTCACAGATGTTGATATAAATTAAATTTTCATATTGTGTATTTCAATTATTAGAATTATTTATTTCCGGTACTCACGTGCATTTTTCCCAGTGAACGTACTGTTCAAAGGGGTAGAGGTTTAGAAGAGCCAGCACCTCCCCCCTCGTGTTATTTGCCCAAAATGGCGCTACAACTTCCTCTTTTACTGGGCAAGCGTTTCTAGAACAAACAATATTTTTGTACATACAACATTTAACCCTCTCCAGTTCACTGATTTTATTAGGGGGTTGGTAGCCAAATTAATTTTAAGAACGAAATAAATCAATTTGAATAAATGGAAGATAAACCCTTATAAGTATGTCAATGAAATCTGTCCAGTGGAACTGGACAGTGGACCGCAAAGGGTTAAGTTAACTAAAATGTAACTATTGGGTTGAGTCATAAGTAATTGCCGCTGCCGGTACTGGGTCATAAACTTTTTCAGAAATTCCAAATGACCTGCAGTCCCCTGTCGCCATGCTGGTCCTTTATTTCGAAGGCTTAAACAGTCTAAAAGCAACAGCTAGCGAGTGCGGATCGATTACAATTTGAATTTTCGGGACAGTTGAAATGGAGAAGTCAAAACAACATATTCGGCATGTAATGTTGTGGGAGTTCCAAAATGGTAACAATGTGGCCAGTACCACAAAGAAGATATGAATGTAATGGGTGAAGGTGTAGTGTCAGAACGTACAGTGCGAAATTGGTTTGCTAAATTTCGTTCTGGAGATACCAGCCTTCAAGATGAAGCTAAACCTGGATGGTCTACTGATATCGATGACCATGTTCTAAAGGTACTAAAGGTGGAGCAGAACCCACAGCAAACGACCAGAGATTATATTTTAGATTGAATACATTTGTAACTGTCTTAGAAGACTAATAAAGTTAACGATAAAAACGGCAATTACTTATGACTCCACCTAATAAAATAAAGGCAAACTGAACAAAGATTAGATAAAATGAAAAGAAGAAAATAAAGATTTGGAATAATTTGTATGAATATTATCTACCGTTTATATTGATAATGTTAAATAAAAGTGAAACAGCCTTGACAGGATTCATAATCAATCCAAATAAAACAAACGACACTTACATTCCTCTCAGCTTCAGAACCGGTTGTTCTTGTTGATCCTTAGCGGCGACGTCCTGATACAGCTGTCCCTCCATGTTCGAAGTTTCTGGTTTATCGGCGGGTCGATATTCTGGTCGTGGTCTAAATTCCTGTTGCTCGTTCGAGCCGGAAACCTCCTCCTGAACGGTTGTTTCCTTCGGCGTGGCGAACAGATCCTCGCCGATGTTAGGCTCCGATGGCACGTCCGTGGTGCCCGGAAGGCTCGCCGTCGACGTCTCGTCGGCGTTGCTCTCCACCGCCTCTGCGACCTCGTCGTTTTCCTCCAGTTCCTCGTCGATCCTGTCTATCTGTTCCGGTATCTCGTTGATGCTGAAGTTCTGTTCCTTCATCACGTGGGACGTTGTTACTGTTATTGCCAACGCCTCCTCCGTCGTGTTCTCCTTCGTGTCGTCGTTCGTGACGTTCGCTAAAAGCGTGGTCGAAGGAATCGGCTTCGTGGTCGATTCGCGAGACGTTGAGGCAGTCGATGCCTCTGTCGTGGAAAATGCGGTGGTTGTGGAGGGCGCGGGGGTTGCCGCGGTCGACGTGGTGGACTTTTCCGTGGGTCGAAAATGGGGCCTGGTGTATTCGCTTAACTTTGGAAACTTGTTCAATCTTTTGGCGGAGTTGTCGTTGAAGGACCTGCTCGTGAAGCTTCGTCCCTCGTACTCGCTGTCACCCTCGAAGTACTCGTAGTCGTTCATGTACTGGTATTTTCTAAACAGTTGAAGAATCGTGTTGCGATTGGGAAAGACGAAGTGTACTAAATTATATTTACTGGTATAAGAGACAATAAGACATGGAAATAGATATTGATTATAGTTATAAATATGATTGGAATATATTAAAATGTGAAATTTGTTTATTGTTTATGTTAGAACAGAGCAAATTAAAAAAAGGAATGAAAGTAAGTAGAATATAAGTATTAGTAATTTTTTGTTTCCAAAATGGGGTTTTTAAATTTTGGAAAATTCACTGGAAAAGAAATCTAGACTCAATTGTATCTAAAAATGTTTTGAGAGCAAAGGGTTAACACCTCATAAGTTTCCTGCACCAGCTTTCAAATTTTGGTACAATACTTAACTCGAAGTTTATTACAACTAGATATTTTAATTATAATTAGGTAAACTACAATGTATCATTAAATAGGCCAATATTTAATGTTCGTTAAAGACTCAACGAAAAAGCTGCTTTACTATTCCAATGTATTATGTTATGATTGAAAAGTTTACCTATGCTCATCGGTGAAGTGATGATAATATTCGTCGTATCTTAATTCGATATCATTTTTTTCGAGTTCCGCTTTTAATACATTGATGTGTCGTTCATCCCCGTACATGCGCCTCATTAAACCTTGATTTTCTTGCACAAAGCGACGAACCGCATGCCTGAAATTAAATAATTATCATGGTAAATGCATTTTACAATCATTAACTTTATAAAAATTCAATAATCCAATTCACTTTGTTTCGCAGGAAATATTAGTTTTTAACTGCTAAAGCAGTAGTTCATAACCTAAGAAGGTCATAGTGGTTATTTCTTGTTGATAATTCTAACTATTTATTTATTTTAGCAAGGTTACATTGTTATATTTATTAATTTTTCATAAATGAAAAGAAATATAATAAACTTTCAACGTCTTGTTTTTAAAGTCTGAATATTAAAAAATTAAATATACTATTAATTAAAGGTGTAAAATATACTATTAATGATGCTATTTTACTTTGAAATGACAAGTAAAATTTAAATATACATAAAAAAGTATACGACATAATGGATGTCAGCATCTGTAACGGGAAATCCTGAACATATGTATAGATACTAGAGAAAGTTTGTATATGCTTTTTCTGTTAGAGATAAATTTTTTGTCGTAAATTTCCTTTCTTGTAGGTCGAACTATCACTGCAGTTATTTATTGTGAAAAGATTCGAGTGCTGCCAATGTAATCGGTATTTATTAATACATTACTTCTAATTGTTATGACGTTAGATCTTAATAGTACTCAAAGATTACAAGGAATAATCGTTACTTTCAATTTCCTCTTAAATGCAAATTACGATTAATGTAAAATCAAGCTATGAACCCTGATTACAGATTATTATATAATTAATAATCATTGATTAATCAATAGAATAAGTAATCAAAGTCATTAGTAGTAACACCAATACTATGTGTATTTTTGGAAAGGTACATATTTATTGTTTTTAAAACATATTACCATCTTTGGTGTATAAATAGAAATAAAATTATCATTCAATCATTTAGAAATTACTGATTTGTGTTTACAAATGACAAAAGTTAGTTTTATAATTTTATTTATGATTACATACAATAATTGATTACAGAAATGATTACAAGGTAATCAGTTATTACTGACTATCAGTGACTATTATGTTAATTAAGGTAATTTCAATACCTTTCAGGATACTTTTTCTGGTATGTAACATTTCCGTGAAGTATATCATTAACATATTATTTGGTCTGCACTTTATAAGTATTACCGAGAGTAAAAGTACGTCGTTTCTTTGATACTTTTACAACACAGTCACGCACGATTTTAATAATTGAATTCTGATCCTTACTTAAGATTCATATCGTCACCGATTGAACAGTGAAACTTCCAGGGCACTTCCTCGAACGTTTTGTCAATTAGCTTTGTGTCGGCGACTAATATGACATACTTTTTTAAAGGACGTTGAAATAATTGAATAGTACAAGGTGATACAGTTTATTAAAGAGACAGGAAAAAAGATATAAGAGAGTCGTACAACTTTTTAGTCACCTAGATTGTTAACATTTATTATAAATAATATGGTAATTATTTTATTTCTGTTACTTATTAATATTCAATTTATATAATTTAATAATTTAATTCATTTTCACACACATAGCATATACAGGTTAATTAATAAGTTCTCGATAAATTATAAAATGATTCAAAAGTATCAGATAAAAAATTTAATTGATAAGAATCTCCAAGTACTTGTCTCAGAAATAGCGCAATATTTTTATCAAGCAATTGTCTTTTGTTATTGCACTGTTTATACAAGTTTTTAAATTTAAGTATTTAGTCTTCACAATTAATTGGCAAGGACTTATTGCAGTTTCTAATTACTCAATCAAAAAAAGGTTTTTATTCGCTTACCAAGGATAAGAATTGCCGGCTATCGTGCACCAATTTTGACGTCGAAAATCGCAAGGGAGATTGGCGAGCCTCGCGCGACCCGCACGTGAATACGGCTTGCTACAAGCGGAAGACGCGTCATATCCGAAGGTACTTGGTCCACCACCTCCTTGACATTGTACGAGCTGATATGTGATCACCTGTGCAATGAGAAAATTAATTATTCCAGTGCGTAGAATATTAAATACAATATTTGTTCAATTATGGAGAGCTTAGAAGTCAATTAGTATAAGTCACTCTTTTATTAAAAATTACTTATACCGTGTATTATTATACCAAGATTTCACTGATAGACAGTGATATTAATATTGAGTGCAGAACTGGGTTAAAGTTTTCATTAACATGCATTATTTAATTAACATCCATTTTAATTGTATATAAATAAAAATCTACAACGTGTTTTGTAAAAATTCGAAAAATATAGACAGTGCTGAGAGTTTTCCCTGCAAGTAGTGATAGTGGATATGATAATTTGTTTCTTATGGTAATTGTAGGTTATAATAATAGATAGTGAAAAAGGTAAGAAGATTATGCTAAATATTAGTAATATAAATTTTGATAAGATAAAAATATTATTTATACTAAATACCGGCAATATAAATTTGTAAGACAGATTGCATTATTTAAATTAAATATATAGTGTTATTAAGTACGTTCGTAATAGAAATTATAAAAAAGATACGAAACAAGACCGGACAATTATTAATAAATGTAAAACTTTGTATTTCAGAATTTTGTCAAATATCAATTAACAAGTATTTTATGATCTTATAGAGACATTATTTGGAAGATTGAACCATTTATAGTTAAATAATTAAATACCAAAGACTTGCAACAAATTTAATTAACATTGCATTAAAAATACAAGAATCAATTGAAGATCCAAATAATCATTACCGAATACATAATTACTTATTAAGTGTTAATAAATTCAGATGTTCTTTTAAAAGTAGAAAGGGAATTATGAAGTTTTTCTGAACATTGTTTTGTTGATAAATGTTCTGGAAAAAATTTAAAATGATTGATTGTTTTTAAAATTATTATTTTATAATACTTCACAATATAATTTCTTTAAGAAATTGGAAGTAAGTAACGTGATAAACTTTCTAATTTATCGTTTTATTCGATAAACACTGCACTGGAGAAAATAAATGTAAAAATAAATAAAAACAAAAGAGATATGCTATCATTGAAGTTTTTTATTGTAATAGGAAATAGATAATCAAATGAATAACTGTCAACTTTAATCATTTCCGGTAAAAAATTATATGGATTAAGAGAAAGTAGTGTAAGCATATAAATACGCTTTTACTCTTACCTTCTGACCTATTTTAATTTAAATAACGTGTTGATTCTAGGACAAGAGGTGGCTTGTTTTATTCAATTCTATATGCGCGATTTAAAATAGATAATCAAATTAATTATAATTTATATTTCAATATCTTTGCTTCCGGTGAAAGATCAGAATCTCTACTTATATTTAATATTGAAGCTTCGACATGTATTACATTTATGTTATTCACACATAGGTGATAGCCTTAATTACACCTGTAAGTATCTTCTTAATTTATGTAACGAAATAATAGGTAACAGAATTTCTTTTTGCATCAACTGTAACACTAAGTTGATAGAAATGTTTGATTCTATTTTAAAAAGTAAATATCATGGAAAACCATAAGATAACACGATGACACAAATGATAAAATCTTAAGTAATAAATCTTAAAATAAAGTCTGTAATAATAATAAATGTTTCACGGATCTGAGTCCATATTTGGTTAGCTGAAGTGTCAAATTTCATAAAAACCTGTACCGCCTTTTACAATAGTTTCCTCGGTAAAATAGATTCTATTCAACGGCCATCTTTTATAGTGTAACGAGATCGTAGAAATTTTTTTTCATAAAATTATGTTACTTTATCCAGAAAATATGCACACAGTATACCGGTATATTTTCGAGAGTTCTTCAGTTATTGACCTTCTGTTATCTTATGATGTTTTACTACATGGGAAATGTTATGAGAATATGGTAGACGAGGCAGAACCTTCAAATTTAATTATGTGACCATTTTTGAGTAATTTATGATAGTCCATAAATCACTTTCTGTAACTTTTTTACTATCTATCTTTCATTGCTTGTGGATGTTCTTATTTTAAATTCCCAAAAAATAAATTTGAAACATTTGATACGGGTCACCCCGTATATCTAAAACGATCAAAGATCTTTTCTTGAATGGTCTATTTTAATCCTTCGCACTCGTAGCATTTTTGAATACAATTCAATTCAAACACGTTTTCTAGTAAAGCTTCGAAAATTCAAAAGCCATATTTCAAAGGAAGCGAATTACAAATGTTTATGTTCTACTTACTTTTGCTACTTTCTAATATAAACAACTCGTAAATTTTACACTCGAGCGCAAAGGGTTAACCAGCCAGAATCATTTCCTTAGTCCAGAATCGATCTTTTGTACTCAACTCGTTCCCTGGTTAAGAGGAAGCTGTTCACGAAAGCGTCACTCACCTGGAGGACGAGATGCACGATTACATTCATAACTCGCGTTTGACGTTAGGTCCGCAATTTCGGACCGAGGACGGTCCAACAGGTTGTCGATCACGCAGTTACACCGGGTATCGTTTTCACTGACGGGCGGATTGCCAGCGTAAGAAAGGACGACGACAGGAGTACGTACGCGGCTACATGACAGCACCTCCGCGCGCGAGGAGGACGCTTTCATTACTGGCTGATAATCAGCCGGCGTCGCACGCGACGCCAGGGATTCATTCGCCTGGTAAAAGTACAGGCCAGGCCGGAGGAGTCCTTCGTGAGCTGCTCGCGTTCGACGTTCGCTTGACCGAGAACCAGGAGAGAGCAAGAGAAGAGACGAGGAAAGAACGGGGAAGAGAGAGCGAGTCGGGGTCTGAGAGTAGGTCACCGCGATGGATACCGTTACATTTGGGCCCATTGATGTGTGTCACGGGGCCCCGCAGTGACGTAGCGAGGGCTCTCGGTGCTGCTGGCGCAACGGACCTCTTCTTCTTCGTTCTGGTCAATTAGGAGAAAGGTGTTTCGGGTCCCTTTCATGCTGGAAGAATCAATTTTCGCGAATCCAACTGTATTGTAAAGATTCCTGATGACACTCGTCCGTTAAAATTGCGAACCAAGTGTGAATTACTTCTGAAGAATTTTTTAATTAAAAACTTTTTTCATCATTCGATTTGTTTTTTTTTTTTAATTTAAGCAGTTTCAAACTCCATCGATGTTACTTTGTATAATTTACATTCGCATAACTACGTATACATGAATTATGTAAATATGGATTAAACATAAGTTTGTAGGGTTACCTTTTTTCTATTACAGTAATATTTTTTGTTATGCAATTCTATTGATATTAAATTTTATACATCACTATACTGCTACTTCCTTTCACTACAAGTTAAAAGAAATACAGTTCCATGCTTCTTTTTCGGTACTTCATGTTACAACCAAGTGCATAACAGAGTTGTATTAAATCGATAGGTTATAACTTTTAAAAAACGATAATAGATAGTCGTAGGATTTTGGAGTGATAACAGTGGTCTCCAATGTCATTTTGGAACGTTTAATATACCTAACTGGACCAGGTAGAATGTAAGATTATAATTTCACCCTTTAGCTAATTCTATTTTTGTCCAAATGGAATTCACTAGAATCTGAAATGTTCCTTTTTACCTCTATCATTCCTCTATCATATTTCTCTCATTGCTTCCACAATAATGAAATTAATGTAAAGCGCGCGCATTAACTGTTATCGTGAATGAATTCGATTGAATTGCGTTTCACCTCTGAGGATCCATTTAACTAATACGAACAGCAAGGGGCAATCAGTTTGCAAGACTTTTTTAAGGATAGAATTTACATGGAATTCAATCCCATTGCCAGCTCACGATCCTGGAAATAATACCTTTCCTCGTTAGCATTATCTTTTGGTTCACGATGGACAGCTTACAGGTCGAGGAAACTATGGATCGCTTGTCGTTTGTCCTTTTGATCGAGTTTCTAATTCTGGGCCTGCTGTTCCGATATCGTTTCTTGTCCGACGTTACTCGCTACTTGTTTTTGCAGTACGGTTCTGTTTACGTGATCTGAAATACTAGGTCCTGCAATGAAACGAGCGATTCGTGCAACCATACGTGACTTTGGTTTTGACAAAATTAGTTCTGGACATTTAATTACGTCGCGATTTGTTTATTGATACTTCAGGTCAGTGATTTTCAACCAAAGTTTTGTATTTTTTTTGTATTTTTATTTTGCTTATAATAGATTTATAGTAAAAACAAATAATAAGTGAATACGAGCAATTATAAGTAATCTAATTTAACCCTTTCCACTCTGATGTCCCCTCACAGGGGACATAAAAAGAATGCAGGTGATTTTTAAGGGAAATATAACTAATTTATTTTTCTTTTTCTAAGCTTTTTTCCGAATATAATTTAAATAGAATAATTATTCCTAATAATTAAGTATTAACTAAGTATTTTTTAGTTACTGGTAAATAAATTGAACAAAGGGTTAAGTAATTGAAATTTAAATAACCAACAGTCTAATCTCATGTTTATGAAATCTATATTTTTTCTAATTATCAAATTGCATAAAAAGATGGCAAAACATTCGGAAAACAGGGCTGTGAGAAAAAATTTTATTCCACTTACAGTTGTGCATGTTTGATCTGGGATGCGTAACAGAACAAAGATTAATCATTGGAAATATGCAATAGCCAGAAGGAAATCTTCCTGTTATTTCAATAAAAGACGATTTTATTTTATTCCATGAACGCTGCTTTTTCACCGTTTTGTTGACAGAAGAAAAAAGTTGTAGGAGCATGGCCATAAATGCTGTTTAATACTTCCAACGAAACTTTCCGCGTGTTCCACTGACCTCGAAACCACTGTCACTGAAGTCTCTTTCACTGAATTTTCTTGCTTTTGAATGACACGAACGTATCGTGTTCTACACAGAAACTGGACGCGATAAAAGATGCAGCGCTTTCGTTAAGGGGTCATTGCATCTTGGCTACCTTGAAGGATGAACGATCAGTGAGATTAAGAGAGAACCTTGTTTATCTGGTTTTTTAAGAACTGTCTGAAAAATGTAGTGCATAGATTGATTTAAAATTTGAGCTATTATTTAATAATGTTATAATGCAAAGAACAATATTTTCTTTAAACTTTAAGTTTTAATAACGACGGTAACGACAGGTAGGAAGAATGATCCGAGACAAAAAAATCAAAATGAATTTAAATAAAAATATACAAAATCGGAGCTCGTCATGCTAAGGCTAATTATTTATAGAACATTTATGCCAAGTTTCATAAAGATCGAGTGATTAGTTTTTGAGTTACGTGATTAAAGTTTGAGTAGCAGAAAATCGTAAAAAAATCATAATTCACTGTAGTTTACCGGAGTTTGTTGCTAATCTGCGATTTCCAGGCATAAAACAAATCTTCCTGTTCCTTGATATATTGTAATTCAGCTGCTTTTTCTTCTTTTCGAGACATACGAAAATGTGCAATGAAGACTGTTCCGTTCAATACAACCGTTCACTTTATTTTGAAAATATGGTTGTTAATTCCCTAATTATGATTAATTTTACAACCGGTGACGAATGCCTACAATTTATTCCGTAAGCTTCGTCAAGCGACAAGGCTAGATTTATATATTTGTTTTCAATAATTAAACGCTCTCGGTTCCGGGGTGAATATTTTGTGTGTGAACATCGAAACGACAATAACGTTTAACAATGAAAACAGGTCTGGGTCATAATTAACTCAACTTTAATTATAAGTGTCATACTAAAATAAAGTAATCGTTTGAAACAGCTTTTTATGAAACAAGAAGGATCAGTTTATTAGATAATGTGCATAAATAATTTCGGTACAAAATGGCAATTAGCCAGAACAGTAAAGAAAATAGTCAAGATTGATTTTAAAACTTTATCTTCTCAACTCGCGATGAAAAATTAAAAAGTACGTTTTATGAATTTAGGTAAATCGTATAGATACTGAAAATGATAGTCTATCTATTCCGTTAGGTGAATAGCATTCAATTATTGGAGGATCGTTTTGCTCGATGACCAGTTGGCGAAATACCAGTTTAACATTATAACTGGCGAACGCAAATACTGGTTCTTGCATCTTTGCCTAGAACTAGAAAAGAAAGCTGTTCATCAAGCACTCGCGTGAATGCAGCGTATCAGTGCCTACAAGTTTCTAAAACAATCGGTTATTGATTAAAAAACTGTCAGTAAAAATATTTAGTTCTTAATTGTTGCAGCTTAAAACCGAAAAATCCTGTATTTTCCCGAAATACCTATAATTAATTTTATTTTATAGTTTATTGTTTTTGTTCCTTTAATTTTATTGGCGATTGTCGTACTACCAGAAGGTATACTGCTATAATGCTGTTTTCCCGACGTAGCTATACTTATCGAACAATCGATATTCGACAGTTATCGAATTACACGCTTATTTCTATTAAAAACTGAACTTTTATGATCAATTCTTCAAATATGTTGACTTTGGAATTTTCCTATGCTATTTTCATGCACATTTTATTTGTAATTAACAAATCATTGGCAATTATTGCAGTGACTGCGAAGTTGAATTTTGCATTTATTCTAACTAAATTGTTTTTTAACTTGTATGAAGTGCGAGGAGCCACTGCTTGAAATTTCAGTGACGTGAAATTCCTGGAATTCTTGGGAACTTAGGCTCAGAAACCAGGTGTTCGATGTTATGAAAACGTATCAGAAGAACATGATATGCGAAGAGGTATTTGTGCCGCTTCTTGAGATTTCAGTGACGTCAAATTCCAGGAATTACTGGGAGCGTAGACTCAGAAAGCAAGGATATCGATTTTGCAAAACTGTAAAATTAGTATTCGTGTTAAACACCTGAGGAATTTTCATTGATTTTGTCAATCATTGTAGCAATTTGTAACCGTTTATGGTTGAATAATAAAGAGGGAGGTTGACACTACATTCTTTAATAGTTTCCAATAACATTTGGTTTGTTGGTAGTAAGTAAATACCGATTTCTCGAGCCGTAATATTACCTCGTGTCCATATTTCTCAAGATTAAGAATTATTTTGTGAACTTTTATGATTGCATTACACTAAAGAAAATCTGTTTTATACCAATATGCTTCACTGGTGACGTTCAGTAATTAATTATTTCAATTTATCTTATTGTAATTTTCGTTTATATTTCATAAGTTTTATAGTTTTAAAAAACAGTGCAAGGTCCAAACAATTTTCTGATATCCAGTTTGTTCATATTAAAAACGTAGATTAATAGTTATTAAGAAGTTAAGTAAGTGTATATTTTGTGTAGTTTTATGATTGTATTACAAAAAGCAAGGTTTGTACAAGTTTTTAATTCCGATTTTATACAAGTTTTCTTCCTTAATAATATATAAAAATTCATTACATCAACCTAAATTTTTCCGTATTTTGTAAAAGGTAATTTATTGGGTTGGCAAGAAAGTAATTAAAAATTTTATTGAAAATGGAAAATGATTTGATTGAATATAAAAATAAGTAAGTAAATAATATCGAAAATATTCATTTTTGTATCCCATGTTAAAATTGATCGTAAATTAACAGTTGTAAACAAGATTACACAAAACTTGTGTCTACAGTAACAAAAAATTGTCAACCAAATCTCAAAAGGAAAACATTATAACATTATCTACCTATTTGTGCAAACCGAAATTACTTTCTTGCTAACCCAATAGTATCTTTATAAAAAATATATCTGTACTTTGGTTTCATAAACATTATTCTATACAACTTTTGAATTTTTATCTTAAATACAATTACGATTTCTATTCAGTCAAATTATGTAATTAATTATTTATGCATTGAACTCAGCAGTTTCTTCTTCTGCTTCCACCGTTTTGTTTCTTCCCTTAAGATTCTCATCGCTTTTGTTGAACCTCCATAATCCTCCTACGTACCACAAGACAACGCACGAAAGACTTAAAATCGAAGTGAAATGAAGAGCACCTACGTAACTCATCATCGAGTCGTGTACTAAACCTGAAATGCCAATAACAACTTATTGAAACTGGTGCGAAAGTAAGTCAAAGTTGGTGTACTTAACCTTTCGATTTCGTTAAATATAGACTGTCGTAACTTTCGAAATATTTACAATCAAAAAAATTATTTATAATATATAAATATATATAATATACTCAAGTTTCACGAAGTTTCGAGATAATTTTATAAGTCAATGTAGTATCGAATAATTTATGGATCAGTGGAGTATATTGATTGAAGGTCGAATATGAGCTTAAAAAGATTAAAAAACCAACGTTTGAGAATTTAAAAATAATAATGCAAAATATTTTATAAATTGAAACATAGTTATGTTTGCCTACTCATTTCAAATAAAAAAATTCAGTTTCAAATAAAAAAATAATATTTGTAATATTATTATTAATATAATTTGTTTATAATATTCATTCTCTATCTATATTTTCTACTCCATCAAAATCGAGAAATTACCAAAAATATACAGAATGATGTTCCTTTAAAAGATATACAGGTCGCAAATTTAGTTATCAGCCTAAAATTGAATTATTTCGTACGATTAGAGTATTTCATTTCAAAGAAGTTCACTTACCTATAATTGGGCCTAAGGCAATGGATAGAATACCATTGCAAACCATTTGCATTCCAGACGCAGCTGGCAATCTCTCAAGTGGTACGTAATCAGGAATTATTAAAGATTGGAAGACAGCTTTCGTTCCTTTTGCAATTCCAATGATTAGTGCAACGCCTATTACTACCACGTAAGTGTTGCCCCATGTTGATAGTACTAAACAAGAAAGTGATAAAATTTGTTTCAGTTTTATTGGGATTTATATTGCTGGTGTTTATTATAAATAATTAATGCAATCTTTTATATATTTTAAATTTTTTGGTTTTATTGTACGTCATACGGACAATACACCGAAAGGATTAAAAAGTTGGGCTATTTTACTCCGGTAAGTAATGCTTTTTTTGTATTTAGATCACTGCTCGGAATTATTTGCATATTTCGGGCCGATTCCTGAGGCACCGCCCTTACCCCTGTGTCTCAAGAGCGTCCTACGATAGATGTCTGGATCCTTGTGCTGCCAATAATTTTTATTTTTACAGATATTCAAAGTTTACGTCTATAAACATCATACATACATATAATAATAACAATATATGATATAATAATTGCAATTTTGTCAATAGCTTTCCATATCACCCTGGAGGTATCATTGTGGATGCTATCTTTTTTAAGTGGTTTCTACTAAACGTTAATAAAACGGTAATAAAATATGTGATTTGGTAGAGAAACTGAAACGTTTTAATTTTTATAATCTTCTTGGTCGTTTGCATGAAAAGAAATTGGTAACACACGATGTTTATATGTCCTTTTAATTCCGCGGGTTAATTGCCTACCGCGTCGCAATTAACTCATGAAATGAACAATTGATGTGCAATTATTTTACCTCATCTACTGATCCAGACATATCCATCGTAGGACGCCCCTGAGACAGAGGGGTGTGGGGGTACAGCAGGCGGTGCCTCAGGAAATGTGCAAGTAATTCCGAGCACTGATTTAGATCATTGAAATAGAAAAAGTTTTCTTTTTTTAAGCAGACAAACGTTATTCTTACACTATAAAGTTGAAATCAACCCACCCAACAGATTCGTTGCCGTGATGGGGTCGATTTCTCATTTCGAATATTTTACGTTGCTGTACGTACTGGTCCTTCCAAGGGTGGATCCTATCAAGGATAATACGTAAAGGTTCCTGGACGTCCAACCGATTTTCTGCGCCAAAAGCGGGACGCAAAGTCGTCCGGTGATATCGGAAACGGCTTGGATCGACATCACGGTCGCCACTGATGCCCTTTCGAGTCCAGACAGCTCCATAAGGACGAAAGGAATCATCGCGTTGAAGTTGGTTTCCGCAACCAAAGACACTCCCATGCCTGTCACAAGTCAAATAAAATAAAGCATTTTAGTAGTTTTTAGTATTTAAGTATTTAAATTTTAGCATTTTAGTCTTTTTAGTATTTAAAGCATCAGTAGTTATCTATGTCCTACGTGTAGTGGGTAACAAAATGATAGATCCATTATATTTTAATTATATTTTATGGAATAAAATCAAATTGAAAATGAAATTTTGTCGATGTAATAGGATAAAAAATTTGACCTCCTAGGCACCCGTGTAACTTTGAAGTAACATATTAACACGTGTGCTTTAAATTTTGAATAATTGAATAATTAATAAAAGAAGAGATCAAATTAATTTTGAATATTGCTAATATTGGGCTAATAGTGTAAAGTACTCACTTGAGTGGTTAGATTTGAAAATTAATCGATAGAAATAATAACTGGAATTTAAGTGTGTCTTACTACACTAATTACGTTATTCACTTATGTCAGTCAATAACACTTATTTCCTTTTTACACTTTTTTTCTTATTATATATATGAAGATTACTGTGTCATAGCGACTTACAAGATATATGTAATTCGAAAAATAATTTATTATTCTTTGAAAATGTAGATTATAATTAATATTCTATATAGAATATATAAAGATTAGAAAAATATTTTTACAAGTAAGAAAAAAAAAACAAAGTTCAATGTAACTGTTGAGGTTATTTAAGAAATTAAATAACTAAAATTACCTAATATGACAGCGACGTAACGGCCGTCTTTCAGAAGGTCGAGATCCAAATTTTCCGAAATTTTCGATAGAATCGACTTCTTTTCTTTTTTCTTATTTTTGTAGTTCAAATTTTCACGCTCTTTCGTCTGTTTTTCTATATCTTCGTTCAACAAATGACAATTAGCTGCTCCGTTCTTCACGTCGATGTCAACTTCCGGTTTCGATTGTTCGGACCCTTTCATCGCGCTGCTGCTGTTGCATTCTACGGAAGATGCCGTGATGTCATTGTCCTTTGTTATACTTGTGATCTATTAGAAATCACATCTGACGGTGAACGTTAACCATGCGTCTTTTGCTTAGAGTGTTAACCCCTTAGCTGTGGAAGAAAATCGCTGAAAATCGGCTACGCAATGTGCAGAAATTTCCGGTTTCCATGATGCAAATTAAGAATTTCTATTTATCCATCACATTTAGATGAAATTAATTATCATTTATTCAGATACACAGTTAAATTATGACAAACGCAGTGCACAGTTGATACGATTTCAAAAATTTTGCGTTTAAAAGATACTAATGACTTTTATTAATACTAATTACAATGGTAAATGACGTAATACAGGAACTTGAATTACTTGCAAGCCATTTGTTGTATAAAGAACTGATTGAAACAAGAGTTATATGGTATCGAGGAAGGCTACAGGTAATAATTAATTTTTTACTTTTTATTATTTTAACAAGATATGAAGGTTGCTTTCAGTCATCTGATTATCATTTAATCCTGCAACTAGAAAGAAAACCTGCAATGTTTTTGCAGGATTATATTTTACCTATCATGATTAAAAAACTCAAGGTAACCTTCGTGTTTTGGTAAAATAATAACATAGTAAAGCTCTAATTATTATATTAGAATTTTTGTATTGTTTGTCAAATTAAGTGTATTATTATTGTAGGAATTTCCTGCAGCGAAAGGGTTAATATCTTCGTAAAATAAAATGATAATTTATCGCGTTTTAACAAAGTCTTCACAGCTAAGGGGTTAAAGAAACACAGAACAATAGTAGACATATTTCTTCTGCATATTTTAACGATGAAATCAATTAAGATTAATAAATCAAGGTTAAAATAATAAAACAAAACGTGTTTTGAGGAAGAAATATTTGTCCAGAATTGGATAATGAAATAACCGATTAAAATATTAAATTAAATATTGTTGAATCACGATGCAAATATTAAAATAATGGAAACCAAACAGATACGTTTCAATGTTAAAAATGATCAAATACAGTTATAAATGTAAAGTAATTCAAGCGATATGTTCTATTTTAATTTGAAGCAATTATCTAATCGAATCCCGAATACTGATTACAAACACATCAATCAAATATTTCTTGTAACCCAAATTGTTTACAAAGAATTAAAATATGTTATACTTTGCTCGGTGTTCTTTTAAATAGCGATTACCTTTCAATGCAATTTCAACTCACTTCTTTTTCCTTGAATGGCTTTAATAACGATGCTCCAATGAACGCATGTATCGCTACACCAACAAGTATCAAAAGGGTTCCTGTGGTAGCATAATTTTCCAATAGTTCTGCTATTAGAAGAGGCATTAAAATAGGTCCCAAACCGGTCAACGTTACTGAAAATCCCATAGCTAGGTTACGTTTCTTTCGAAAATACGTGCTTATAGCTAAATTAGTAGCTGGGAATATGATTCCATATCCCACACCTGTAAATGAAAATAAAAAGATGTTATAAATATGTTATAAAGAAAAATAATAACAAAAAAATTAATTTTTGGTATAAATAATGTGCGGAAGGTAGCGCGATTTAAAATAAAACGAAGATTAAAAATAGCAAAATTGTATTGGAGCCTTCAATTTCGATAAAAATATAGTTATCTATATATCTTTAAAATATTGATAAAAAATTCCATTTTAGTAACCTTTTTGTTAATTCAATGAATAATGTATGTTATGAATTAGTAAAATATACTGCATGAAAATCGATTAATTTTTTATTAAAGATATTACCAAGTGATCACATTAACTTTAATTAATGCCCGATAAACATGGTATCGTTACATACTATTATACCATTATATAATTTGCATTTAAGGTAATAAATTTAGTAGAAATACTTTTGTTATAACGTTTGATTACAGTTTTGTATCATTAATCATAAAATGCAGCGAAAAAGCTTAACGATTTAATTTTATCGTACGGTGTATTTGCAGAGAAGTTCAATCCAATAAACTTTTCTGAAGTTTTATTGTACTATCATTTTTCTTATCTTCTGTTTAAACAGTCACCATTTGTTACATTACACAATATAGACAATGTCTTTTAAACATATCAACATTATTTCACGATCGCAATATCGTGTTATAATAATTTCTATCTATTCATCATTTTCAAATTAATAAATAGATCGTACAATGTGATTTGTTAATCACAAATGTTAATCATTACAATACTGAAACACATGAATAATTAATATCAAATCCTTTAAGCAGATTTTCATTTTAAATCCACTTTGCTAAAATGTGAGTTATAACTTTAGAAAATTTTATTTGTAATATAAATTTATAAGTTTTTAAGACTATTTTGAATTTATTGCATTTTCTATAAAAATCCTTAGTTACTGGTATCAAACTCTTTAGCTTTATAAAAGTAATTATGTTTTATTAACATTTTATTAACATTTTCTCGCTACGAATAGAAAGTGAGAGTAAAAGAAGGGTCAACTATGGGGTCTCTCACTCCACATAAAAATACAAGAGACACGAGATTAAATATTTTAAACGACATTGGGAGAGCAAATTCAAACATGTGATAACAGATTTCTTCTCATTTCATAAAGAGAAAAGGGCAGGTGTGTGTTACGGGTTACTTACCTACGACGATACAATAGGAGAAAATAATGGAAGAAAAGGACTCAGCAAAGGCGGTTATACAGATACCAATGGCGACGATCAAACTTCCGAAGTAGGCGACTTTTCGAAACGTGAATCTCTTCATCATAGGGCCGCTTATCAGACCCAGGCTACAAGTGATCGTTCCATTCAGATGAAGAATTACAGATGTTTGAGTGGCGCTGATATCGAGGGAATAGAATCGTTCGCTGAAGATTAAACCGAAGCATTGTTGGATCGGAAGTATCGCCAACTGAAATTATTTCGTTTAATAATAATTTACAGAGTAGAAATAAAGTTTTAACCCTCTATTGCATAATTTTTATCATTTTGAAAAAAGATATATATAATTGTATATATAATTGTGAAAAAAAAACAAAAAATATTATTTTTATTTAATGTAACAAAATCACGTTATCAGCTGTAGAAGTATAGTGTTTTACAAAGGTTTTCGCAATTTTCTTATCGCATTATAGGATGCCGTGTTGTAGGAGGGCTACCTGTAGTTCTATTTATAGAAATTAACTTTTGATTTACAAAGATTTTCACAGAAGAACAGAAAATATTAACAAAACTGTACTATTCTCTTTAGTTCAAATATTCTATCTACTATCTCTTCATTTAGGAAGATATTATGAAGTATACGGAATTCGATACAGTTTTTACCATTTAAGCAAATTTAAAATGTTCAACATACTATTTCTAAATTTAAAAATAGTTTAATTATTTAATTTGTAATTGGTAGACTATGATCTATTATAAATCAAATTTGTTAAAAATATAACAATTTTTAATCTTCTGATAACGAAACCAAAACATTTCTGAATAGTTCAAAGTATAATTTAGAATTTTAATTTCGATCCCGATTTTCCAAAATAACAATATTATTTTTTGATTCTAAGAAGGTCGTCCGTTTGAATATTTTGATATTTAATCTAATCTAAGCGCAGTCATATATTTCGGTGGCTTGGGTCATAATTAATTCAGTCACTGTCGTTCGAGGTTTAGATACGCTAAGAAATGTAATTTATCGCACCATTTATTTTTTTAATTACAGAAACCAATCTAATTGCTTAACATTTCTATTGGATTCTGTGTCCATACTTTCTAATTAATAAAATGACCATCGTATCAGTTATGAATTAACCCTTTGCGAACGATTGACGCATATATGCGTCCAAATCGCTTCCTGCGTTTTTGACACAAAAAATAATTCCTTTAATCACTTGGATCTTTTCAATTGTTAGGTCTGGTTGTGGGAATAACAGGCGTACGTTAAGAATCTTCATACTTTGTTTCTTAGCAATTATTAGTCAAATAAATAACAATTTTTAATCAATGCATTTCCGATTTATAACACTGGCAGTTCTTTTAACCCTTATGGGGCAGTGGGGTACTCGAGTACTCATTTCTACATTTACTTTCAATAACTTTTCATTCCATATTTTAAATTTTGAAATTATCGAGAATCGACCGTATTTTTGTTCCAGGAGAAACGTGTAGGGGAACACGTGTGCGTCCAGTGTGTGTATGTCATACTCGATAGATAAACGGATAGTTCACATTCGTGTGTTCGTGCATGCATGTGGCTCGAGTTACGAAACGGATCTATTGTCTTCGATGCTGCACAGAGAAAGGAAATCAATGCCGAAACTCACGTTAATGATCGTCACAGCGACGACGATGATCCAGGCCCAGCCTTTGTCCACTTCGCTGGGCGACATTTTACGAATCCTCCGTGTCTTTTCGTGAACGAACAAGGGCGCAACGTGACGTTTCTTTTTCTCATTCGCCTCGTCTTGGAGCCGATGCTAGACTGCAAACTTAACGTGTCAGCTAAATAGAAGCCGGGATTGGGCAAATGATAAGATACGAGACGGTCTGAGCATGTTAGTGTTGGGCACGTACACCCACGCAGGCATCTGCAACGAATAGTTTACAGCACTGTGACTGCGGTACCGTGCGATACAATTTAAAAGTCAATGTATCGAATAACATTTGCATTGTTCCTCGCAGACGCATTAAAAATATGCATTCGCGGATGCGCTTTGCGTAGGAGACGAATGGGAATGATGAAACGATCGTTAGAACATTGAGCGAGAGAGAAACGATTTTCCTTTGGTAAATATGTCTTAATTGAGATTTAAATGACTTTGAAATATAGAGCGAACGAGATATGAGATACAATTACTGGTGATTTAAGAAATAACGTTGATATTATTGAAAAGCTATTATATTAATTGATCAAAAACAGAAGCTTTGATTTGTATTTATTATCATTTAATATGTGTAATTGATTGTTTAAGAGTATATCGTAAAATATATACCTATTTTTGTTCCAAAAAATGTTTGACTTATGATCGATATTATTTCTGTATCGTTTAAAAAATGATAGCTTATTAAGTTAGAGTTCAAATATAAAATTACTGTCTTCTGTTTAGCACTTTACTTTCCCCTTTACTGGTAAAGAAGTTGTCGTTTCTACGTCCATAAATATCTTTTACTGCTTTTTTAAAGATTAATAGATAAGTGAAATTAAGTTATTGAAATTAACTTAGTGATTTAATATATGAAAATATAAATTTTACATTAAGTAATTTTTAATGTGTACGTAAGGATTGTTTTGAATCCTTATTTAAACTCTATTTTCTAATTTTTAATTTGGTAACTCTACCCATTTTTCCATCATATGACTTACAACTTTAATTTTATAGACAATTTTTTTATGTTTCTGGACGTTTATTTGTTAGTTTCAATAAAATAGCTTAAAGGTAAACTTTTACTCTAGACATTTAAGTTATGAACAAAGATAGCCTTTTTAATTTTATAATCAAGAGCACACAGATAGAATTCCTAATTTCAAAAGAAAAATATCCAATGATTGAATAAATTAATTCTTTGAAATTAATTATTACTTCATTATTATTTATTATTATAGTGAAGATAGGTTGTATTTAACGATGAACATCTTAATTTCTAGTACTTTCCTTTATCTTTTGTTTGCATCTTCATTTTCAGACTTGAAATTGTCTGGAACTGTAGATATCGTTATTTTTATTATTACAAATGGAATAATTTGTCTTCAGTGACTTCATCAGTCACGTGTAAACAATAGTAGATAACTGAAGACTGATAAAAATGTTTGAAGGATTATGGATCAGATATTAAATACTTGGAAGATTTTATACGCTTCATTTCAAATTATCTACAGTGTACAATGGGTAATGTCAAACTTTAATTTTTTAAACATTTTAGTATCGTAATTAAAAAGATTTTCATGATTCGCTTATTTAATGATACAATTTATGAAAATATAAATTTTTTAGTAATTTTTAATTTAGGAATAAGGATTGTTTTGAGTTCTTATTTAATAATCATTTTCTCATTTTTAATTTAGCAAACTCTATTCATTCTTAAGTGCTTTAGTACACTAAATTATCATATTGTTTACCGAAGATATATTTATTTGATTTTCCAATTTTAACTTTTCATTAAAAACTATGCAATATTGATGTAATTTCAAAACCATTTAGATTCATTTATTATTTGAATAACTGATTGATTTCATTGTTTTGTATACTTCTATTTTTGTTACTTTATTTTAAGTTTCCTTTTATAATAATAACGTGAGATCTATTATTCATCAATTACATCTGTGAACTTTTAATTTCAAAATATTTAAAGAAAACAGTATGATAATATCATGCAAAATCTAGACATTTAGTGTATTTAAAATTGCCTTCCTTTGATAGCAAAATATTATGAACAGAACTTAAAAGAAGTAATATAAAAATGAAATCAGAGAAATTACTAAATGCTATGTGTAATTATGATACTTTGTAAGACATACTAATTTCACTAATTTGTTTATTATTCTACTGAAAGATACAATATTTTTTTATAATTACTCGATTAAACTTTATTATCCAAGAGTGTAGATAATATTTATGAAGAGTTATCACTGAAATAATAAACACACATGTATTTCTTAAAGTTAGGAAAGAGTAGTACCTGATAAGATAAGTGATAACGTTTCGTTAATCGAATACATACAATGTCTTTCGAAGATACTTAACGATTATATAACAATTATGTATTTTAATAGGTATATAAGATTAGGTTAATAATTACAATATTTCTAGTTATGGAAAAGAATGAAATAAACTGAATAATTTTTACATATAAAATTAAACATAATTATTAGATTGTTTTGAATTCTAAAGTTTAGTTACTGAAACTTTTTATTTAGGGTTAAACTTTTATTGATAAATGTACATTACAAAATTTGGATAAAATTATTTATAACTGGCTATGTTTTAAATAGTATAAAAAAAATTGATGAACTACTAAACATGTATTAAAAGTATAAATTGTTCTAAAAAAAGTCTTTAAAAATTCTGTTATTTTTGTATAAACATGCAATTAACATGTAAACTTAATAATCATTTATCTTT
Organism: Anthidium xuezhongi; assembly: GCA_022405125.1. Classification (NCBI taxonomy): domain Eukaryota; kingdom Metazoa; phylum Arthropoda; class Insecta; order Hymenoptera; family Megachilidae; genus Anthidium; species Anthidium xuezhongi. Next base: position 14,938,536 of record CM039647.1, read on the forward strand.
GATATAGTAATATTTTTGGATAAGTAAACAGAGATTGTTTGAATTATAAATAAATTATAATCAAATTTATTGTTATACATTACAAATCATAATATTAACAGTTATAAACTATCATCAATAATGCACTTTATAATTTCAATAAACAACAATATTAAATCGATAAAATTTAAAATAACTAATTTTGGTAAATGTTAGCATAACAAAGTTCATTAATTACTATAATAAATATTAATTTCACCTTATTTGTTAATTATATTCTATTCTTCTAAAATTTATAAAATTTAAACGAAGTAACTTAATGACAATTTAAAATTTATATGGAAAATTACATTTGAAGTCGTTCAATTTTTCAGTTTAATTATTTAATTTGTTTCTGTTGTACTTGTGTAACTGTTTGATTACACTAAATTCATAATGGCGTATATTAGGATTATCTGGTGATTATCAGAACAGTTAACTTGATGGCAATGTTACACGTGCTCCAGTTTCAAAGAATGAAGTTCTCTTCTATGTGTGTAGTCTATTTTAGCCGATCGTTTAATAATGGTTTAATGATCCCAGAGTACGCTCGTTCAAGTAGGTAAACGTCTGACACGGTGAAAATGAAGAGTTATTGTTAGCATTCAACTGGCTATATTTGACACGATTGGTACTTTCCACCATTTTTCTACTCTAAAAAATAAATTAAAGTAACACGAAACAAATATTAACACCCTTAGTAAATACTTATCGAAAAATTTCATTATTTTTATCGATGTTTTAAATGTTGCTAATCAATTTTTAATAAGCTCAGAAATATTACATTTATTATCGTAAAAAGTTATTATACTATTTTAATGATGTGTAAACAATGGAATATATCACAGACAATAATTGACTGTAATTTAATTAATAATTTTTCTCGTTTTTCTAATTTGAGTAATTTTACTAAAACTTTACCTTCTTAAAAATTTTGTAGAAAGCTTACCAATTTTCAACTTAATAATTAAATAATAGTGTATTATAATGGAAATAGCTATAATTTAGAAATGCAAATACATTCACATAAACAAAAGGTTTTTAAATTTATCACGACTGTCTATAAATGTATATTTTTCAATATGTGCTGATAACATTCAGTTATCATTTCAGCGTTAAACTAGGTCAACTATTCATCAATTTTTATCAATTCTAAATGAGTATAATTTGTTAAACACAACACTTGTATTATCTTCTTAAACACAATAATTAAGGAAGTTAATTAATTAAAACAACAGAGTAAAGAAGGGAAAAAATAATATCTTTACAAATATAAAGATTAAGATTTGCTACTAAGAATAATAAGTTATATCAAAAATATATAAGATTTTATTATTTACAATTTTTAATCTTATTTTTAAATTAATTTGAAATGATTGAAATTAATTAACTATGTTTATGTAAAAAACAGACAAAAAGTGGAAAAAAATTAACAAATAGATCTTAATAATTTCTATGTTGATTAATAAAATTTATTTTAAGCTAAAATACATTATTTTGAAATTGATAATTAAAAAACAAATATTTTTGCTCCGAATGTGAAAAATATTTATAAAGTTAGCAGTAAAAGCAAATTATCAGAATCTTATGAATCATAATTGAACGCAATGGATAAGATAAAGTAAACAGAGTTATCAAGAACAATGCGCATTTAATTAAAATTAATCGAAAGTATAACAAAGATTAAAAAACAAATCGTCGGTAAAACGTAAAACGTTACACTGTCGCTATAAATAAGCTCTTTTTACGTAATAAGATAAATGTTTATAGTTTTCTATATCGAAAAACAATACATTTTAAATTGCACGAAACGAAAATGCAATAATAAAATTTGAAACTCGAATAAAAACTTACTACATATTCCTTGGTGCAAAAGTGTCATTTTCTTGTTACACTGTTATTACCATCACATTTCACCCAATATAGAAGTTCCCTAAAGTTGATTAGATCAATTACAAGATGTCCCGACCGATGTACGTTCGCTTCGTATCACTTCGAATCGCGGTGTTTTATTTTCAAGCACATTTTCGAACATATCGCGTGTTTTTTCGTTTTAAAAACGAGAACATGTGTGCTGTGATCAGAGCCGCGGATTATTCGTGACTGGTTGGAATGAAGGGAAGTCGGCCGATAAAAACCGGCTCCGTGACTTGACTCCAGGCGAAGTACTTACATGCGTCTGGTCTTTGACTCACGCCTTCATTTTACACTGCCTCGAAACAGCATTCAGGCGCTCAGCTTCGAGCACAGAGCGCTTTTCTTTTATTTGTTTTCTCCAATAACAATTAATAAACAAATATGCTTGAAATATTGTATAAATATTTAAATGGAAATTATTGGCAATTGCAGTTGTAAATCAAAATCAATGTTCCATGACATCTGCCGTTTGTTTCGGCACATCTTTCAATTTTTGGGTTAAACTAACTATCACAAATTATAACTATTTTACTAATTTCATCTGTTGATCGATGTCAATTGTTTTATTTCAGTTGAATATCAACCCATTGTAAAAGTAAGATGAAATAAAGAGAGTTGCGATTGTTCCAATAATTTGAAGCTCACAAAATTTAAATGCAATAATAAAATTATTGCAAAATCAAGAAACTGTTTGAACGCTCGAAATAAAAATTACGAGTAATATATTTATTTTATTGTAGTTTAATTAAGTTATATTTATTTCCTTTTGCTACTATTATTTTGGGACAAATTAAATCCACCAACTGCTACTATTATTATGGGACAGAGGTATTTAATGGAATATTGTACCATTTTTTGTGAAATTCATTATAAGTAAAAATGGGAACTCGGTAATGTAAGTGTGCGACCTTAAACATTGAATTTCAAATTGCTGGCATTTTATTAACAACTGAATATCTCTGAAACAGATTGACACAGAGTTTCTTTGTTAAATTTTAAACTACAATCGCTAGCTCCTATAGTTTTTAAGATATTCGCATGGAATGGTGGTAAAATGAATTATATAAATTTGTATTCATTTAAAAAAAAACCTGAAGTGATGAAAAATTAATGAACTAAGTTTCTGAATACTCGTCCTTACATATTTTACTGTATATAAATAATACATGTATAATAAGATTAATGAAAATCTTAATGCAATGCTCGTGAAGTGGTCGTCGAAGGATTGTTACTGTGTATAAATGTCAAATTTACATATTATGCGTCAATAGCTTCAACGTAACTGAAGAGGTTCATTCTATCACCGCGTTGTGTGCTCTTTCGTGTAAATTGGATCTTCTATTTCTAAAAGCTGTGTATATGTATTCGAAGCTCCATGAGATGAACGTGACCATTATCATTAACGTCATAACATGTATACAGACTGTATAACTGTCGCTTACATCCCTGATGTATCCTGTAAAATAACAAATACCAATGTTAATCCATTGTATCTATGTAAAAATAAATGTGACAAATAAAAGTGCAGTAAAACAGATTGCCTTAACACTATTCCTACCACGATATTTTTCAAAATTCACTTCTTTTTTATTTTTGGATTCTGAGACAAAGTAGTCTGTCGTACCCACAAAGTAAGAATAGCTAGGAATAGTGTTAACTCTCTCACTGTGAAAGAGTGCAATGTATTTTATAAACAGTAATTGTCAATGGAAAAGATGAAAGTTACATTTAGAATATTTAAAATGTTGGCGAATAGTGGCGAAAGTATAAATTTTGAAAATTTGTGTTAATTCCTATTTTCAAATTTTAAATCTTGAGTTTTTTAGTAATCACAAAAAGCATGAAATATTTTCGACAACTTTGTTAATAATAAATTTTACAAATTGTATTATGTTTGACTAAATAGAAGAAAAGTGAATTAAAATACAATTTATTATATTTCCACTTAGTAAAATCATAGCATAAAACAAATTAATTTTTTAAATGTTAATTAGTATACTAATATCAGCGAAAGGATTAACTTTTATAAGTTCAAATTTGAAAATAGCTTAAATTCAATATTTAATGTATTACTATATTTTAATAACTGTTAATGCAATAAGCAATCATTTTGTTAGTTAAGTAATACATACTGGTATAGATATGAAAATTGCAACATAAGATCAGAGATAATTTTAAAAATTGTTATTATTATAAAAATATTAATTTTTGATAGAGAATGATGTATAAATCTGTTCATTTCTACTATGGCAATTAATAAAATGATAAAAGAGGTCATTTTTGAAGCACGAATGAATACAGAATGGAAAATAGACTTGTTGAAAATTAGTTTTGAATATTTCAATCTGTTTATATTTTTTCTGAAACATTATATGTATTTGTGGCTAGATTATTGTACACGGGTTATTAACTGCTCGACATCGAATCAATTTTAATTCCATCGGTTCTGTAACCTTATCTAATCTGAAAATTTTTAAAAGATTTCAGGAATCGATAGTTTTAGATATTATCGGAAGTCAGAACATCAATAGCGTCAAGAATATAAGAAACGATACACTTTTAGTAAACAAATAATCAAAGTTAACTTTCTAATTAGTCTACGAATAATGTAACCACTCAAGATTAAGCCTGGTTTTCATTTATCTTTACCCAAAAAATGATCTCTACAGTTTTAACTTTGATGTTACAAATTTTGTACTTGCCAAAGTAGTAAATAAAATAAATTTTGTTCATTATTTTGGTAAATACTATATATGATGTATTTGTGAATTTAAGCTTGAATATTTTTGCTAATGGCCGATTAAGGTTCCTAAAAAGGAGCGAAATTTGTTACTTTGTTATATTTAAAAATGAATAAATCGTTGCATGTGTATAGTATTAAACGTACCAATTAAAGGACTCAGCATTACCACGAATAAACCTTTTGACACCATAAATATTCCAAAAGCACTGGGTAGCTTTTTTAAGGAACAACATTCGGAGACACTAAGATTTAAGTTTACCAAAGTGGCTCCACGTAAGAATCCTATTATTATAAATATCACTATCAAGGATATTCCTTTAGATTGCTCTGCCATAACTGAAACATAAATAATAGAATGATAAAAACGATGTTAATTGAGAAGGGAATCGTCTTACGTAAAAGAAAATGTATCATTTTATTTAAATAGTTAATGCAGTTTTAAAATACTTTGTATCAAACAAATTGCGAAAATGATCAATATAATTAATGTTGAAAATAATAATATTTTAAATTAATTAACAAAATGTAATACTATTATCACTATTTTAACTATAATACTTTATAATTGACAGAGTAGTAAAAATAGAAACGAAGGTATAGATTTTAATTAATTACAAAAAACATATATGTACAAATCCAGTAGATTCTTTGTTATCCGAATTTTTCAGACATAAACAAATATTCGAATGTTGAAATTTTCTGAAATTAATAGAACTTTTCTGATTTCAAACTGCTACCAAACAACACTGATGGTCTATTTCCAGATTTCATATCTTTTATAAGTTTAGTCAGTCCAAACATGTTTGGATATCAAAAATTCTACTATAATATAAATAGTAGAAATTTAATAAAAAAACACGTACTTGATCGTCCAATACCAACCAGCATACAAAACACCCAGAACACGCTTCTCTTCTTGAAGCCTAATTTGTCGAAAATGGTCGGTAGAAGAAGTCTGGCAAGAATATCGGTGAACGCAGTTATTGACAAGCAAGAAGCGATCTCCCCGTTGGTCATTCCTGTTGACCATCATGTTCCTTCGAGATGTGTACTGAAATCCAAAAAAATGTCGCACAGTGGAACGAAACCCGAAAAAACGCGATAAACGGTCGAAAAATCGATCTCAATATTCTTCAAAAATCCATCTATATAAATTTTTGTTCTTTCCTCTTTTCTTTCAATTAATTTAAACGATTGCGTGTTAAGGTCACTGTTTTATACAGGAAGTATACTGTAAAAACTGGAAATTTGAAGCGACACAAGAAATTGAAAAGTCCTTTACTGTTTTATAACGTGAGATTTGGTTTTCGAAATATATGCAGAGTTCAGGAAATAATTAACGAACAAAATTTAGTAGATCATCTTGTAACCAATAACCAATAGACAATCACTTTAATATAATGATTAAACCGTCCCATCGATTGAAAGTTTTGATACGGAAAAGGTATTAAACAGATATTTTACACTTGATTATCTTCTTAATCTTAAGGAATTATAAATTGTAAATATAGAATTATAATTTAAGCCTCAGCGAAAATAGCTGATCTCGTGCTTTCAAGATAGCAGCATTCACGTGAAAGAGCACGTGTTGATATGCGAAAAGGTATTAAAAAAACACGTTCGAATTGATTGTAACTACAAGAAATACTGTATATCAGTGTTTACTCCGTTGGAAGAACAATTTTTTATTATTATATAACGATGGTTATCAAAGATACTTAATATCCTTAATATGTTTTAGTATTCTCGGTTCTTTTACTTTTTTTAGTATTTTTATATTCTTGTTAATAATTCTTAACATTCTTAGTACTTTTATTATCTTTCGTGTTTTGTGGATTTTTAAGATTCTTAGAGTTTTTAGTATCCTTAGTATTTTAACATTCCAGTACTAAAAACGCTAAATATGTAGCTTTAATATTAATAAAACGATATTGGAACATTATTCAAATTTTAATACCAAGAATACCAAAATACTACAATTTCAGATACTTGAATACTAACATTTATCATTTTCAATATCTCAGTTTTATATTTGTTTGAATATATTTTGTGATATTCTAAATAGTATAAAACTACCTGGCGATAAATATAAAAGACATGGAAAATTTTGCATGATAGTATCTCAGAAGATGGAGGGGAGTGTGCAGGTAACAACGCAGTTTGTTGCATCGCGATATCTTAATTAGTTCCTGGGATTTAAAGTTCACAAAGCGCCCGCCGCGCGAAAGGGGGAAGGGGGAAACATGTCTGGCGCCGTGACCCAGACTTTTTTCCAGGAATTGTATATAAACTAATAGTAATAGTAAAAGGGTTAAACGTAAACATCGACCACGTGACCGCTACGCTAGACACTCATTGACAGGGTGCAAGCGTGGCTGCGGCCGCGAATTTATCCAACGACGATATCTCAGGAACTAACAAAGATATTTACATAAAACAAAAACAATATTAAAGTGGAAACAGTATTTTGTTGGCAGCTGTGTAAACTTTTGATAATTTTAATACGCATTAATCCATTATGATTTTTGTTTGTAAGGTACTCACTAACACTATTATTACTAATTTATTATTTTTTCGGTACAAATGTAGGAAAAGGATTACCATTTAATAAAAAAAGTTGACACTAATATAATAGTATTTAAAGAAATGAACTTTTTGTGAATCTGTTTACATTACTGAATTTATCGTTCGAAAATATGAAGTTTATGAATTTATACCACTCTCTTAGCTTTATTAATTTCTCAGATGTTCAACAAACTATGTTTAACATATTTCACTTCGAGGGCTGTTTCCACAAATACTTTTACGAGAACAATATTATAGGCTAGTATACTCCTCTATTAAGTATTTTTAATTTGTATAACATTTTCAAAAATTGCAAAATATTAAAGGACTTCTTTGTTTTGTCAAAAAATCTTCAGTTTTCACAGTATACATCTATTTTTAATCACCTTGTATACTAACTTTAAATAATCGATTTTTTAATCATTTCTCGCGTTTTCCCGGGTTTCGTTCCACTGTGTGCCGTAGCTAGGATGTTAAATAATCAAATACGAATTCTTTGTATAATTGTACCTTCTTGAAGATTCGCTATATTTACGTGCATTTAATGTTGTTACTGGTTTTATGTATCCAATATTATTATTATAAATGATTTATGTGACGGTGAATATTACCACAATAGTATAAACAATACAAATCATAAAGTACAGTAATTTTAATAATATTTAGGACTTTAGTTTTTCTTTATTTTTCAATCTTTCGTATTATTTGACAATGACCATTGGAATGTACCTACATTTATCAAAGAGATGAAAATTATTGTTTTCAAACCGAAAATGAGAGTATAATAGAATAAGGTTCATATTTTTCTAAAGTTATACATGAGATATCTTAAAAAATATGAAATATGTAAAAAGTGTTATTGGTGTCTGAACAGATGATAATTTTAGGTGCCAAGAGATATCTCTAATCGATAATTAGGAGGATTAAGGTAATTATAGCGCGAATTTTATAGCACGTGAAGAGTACAGATATCGAAAAAAAATAACACGTTCTTTTGTTAAGTCTTCTAAAATCCTCTGCCTGTGACTCACTAACTATCTCTATATTTACTAAAGCAAGCGAGTGATATAACTTTTTTATGGTCTATAATTCTATTATTTGTCTAATAATCATTATTTACTATTTTTATCAAAATTTTGTTATTCGTGTTATCAACGATTCATGATTTATATTGCTTATATTTATCACAAACAGTACTAAAACACGTGATTTACACATATCTTTTAAATTGCATATTGACTCTACATATCCAAACAATACCAGATGTAACTATTTTAATTTTGTTTATGTTTCGTTCTTATCGAATCATAGTGTTGCTAAATAAAAAGAATACAAGTATAGTTGTGTGTCAATTCCCAAATGGGAATTCTCGTGTTGCAAATTTTAGATATTACTTTTTTAATACACGAAGGTCTTTCATTTGAAAATTTGAATACCTAATTTTGATTGACGCACAATTGCACGCGTTTTCTAGATCTGGGTCACGATTAACTCATTGTCAGTCGCTGTCAACAAAAAGTAATTGTTTTATTTTACCTTAAAACAATCTCTATGAGAGTAATCATCTCCGAATTCTGTCAAGTCAAAATCAAATAATACTATCACGTATCAGAATAGGCCACATCAGAATAACACATTCGTGTCTCCTTGACAAATCAGACGTATTTCATTGCGACACGTGCAAAATTAAGTTAACAGTCGATTATCTTATTCTCCTCTGAATTAAATTCGACACGTGTATTCGAGCACACGTGATTAATCAACGTAAGATTCAGCAAACTAATACTTGCGAGACCCTTTAAAAATATCAAATATTTAATAAATTTTAAATCTGTGTTATCTATTGTGGTTAAATGGATGTGCTTCTAAATGTCAAAATTTTAAAGAAATTAAATGAAAATACTGTTGTTATCAATTTTACTGTACTTTTCGCATCCCATAAGTTTTGAATCACCTACGTTTGGCTACTAAAATTTGATACACCCTATGTAATATTAATCGTCTGTATATTTTGTTAAAGATTAATTTAAAGTTTCACAGTAATTAAAGTATCTAAACAAAGAAACAAAATAAGTAAAGTAAGCAACTAAAGCAAAAAAGAATATCGATTGCCACAAAAATGAATATTGATTAATAAAGAGATACCAAACAAACCATTTCGAATCTTTGGTAGATCAAGTATTAAATACTGTTTTCAATTAAACAACAATGAATAAATTAATTACAATTTCGATGGAAATTTAATTAATTAACGAATTTCAGTATTTTTCAATAACATCCCTTGCTACGGTACAAATCTTGATTTTCGTTTTTCTCATAATGCTGCTTACCTATGCTGGCCAAAAAGAATGGTGTCATCAGTTTGAAATTCGATTCGGCTACATAATAAAGGCTCAAACCAACGATGACATTGAGGTACACGCTATCTTTGAGTAGATCCAGATCGAAAGTTTCCTTGATTTTTTTAACGACACCGCAGTTGAGCTTCTTAGTGACCTCCTTATTTGTTTCGTTCTTTATACCTTCATATTTTGAAACTTCCACACCGTTTTCGATTTTTTTTGGCGTATTGTCGCCGTCCTTTTTCAATAATGTCTCACTTTCTGGTGGTTCCAGCTCCTGGACAAGCGAGTAGCGGTCGATCAATTTTAGCCCTATTTAAAATTCTATTTACTCATTAGGGTTAATTAACACTTTAATTGTCACGCTGCAGCTACTAAAAATTTCAATCGATAATTTTTTTTTTTTGGCAAACTTTATATTTTGTTTCCAAAATATTTTCAATCAAATAAACGAAAGAATTGCTAATAATATAGACTGGCAGTCAAAGTGTCGATTGGAAACTTATTGCTAATAAAATGATTTTTCGTTAATCATTTTCATTTCATATTTCTAATTCATTTGAAAATGAAAGATACCATATAAATTTATTATATAAATTGTATGAATAACAGATCTGATAAAATGGGATAGTTTAAACAAGGTATTAAAAGCTTTTTACCCCTTGAAATTAACACGAATCGATCTCCAAGTGAAAGCAGAAAGGGATTAGTTACAATCGCGTTTCATGATCTGTTAACGTGCTTGATATTTCTAATCCTTTACTATCTTAATTGGGCTTAAAATTTTCCTGAGTTGATCAAAACTTCTTCAGAAATATTACAATTTTATATTCAGACAATATTACATTAATTCTAACTACGGTCATGTTGTGATGCTATGAATTCCTATGATTTTATTTCACAATGCTTTGGAAAAAAGTGCAATAGTTTTGTAAAAAATTATTTTTAAGGACAGTACATGTGATACTTTGAACTAAAATTTATTTTTCCTGTTAAAATTGCATGGCTTTGAATAATCTCCGACCGAGCATACGACTTTTCTAAATACAACGCAATAAACTTAGTGGTATCTTACCTCTTTAACCATTTTTATATCTCTAACTTTGAGGGGACGAAGTAAACAGGCGCCAACAACTGAATGCAGAGCCCATCCTCCGACGATCAACATCGCTCCACGAAATCCATAAGCATTCAAAAGTACGTGTATTAGCTAAACAAAAAACGAAAAAATTATTTTTCTACAGTATTGCGCGAATTAAGATGAACAGGACGATTATTTGATAAAAAATAAGCAAGTTTTTCAAGTTTAATGCTTTTTTTTATTTTATTTTTAAATAATAGTGTTTTATTTTAATGGTATCTGATTTGCTTTCTAAATTTTGAAATGTGTGTCGTAATTTTGACCTTAAGTTTCAGAATTTTTATACATTGCTATCGAAATAAATTGAATTGAAAATTATTTGAGCAATAAATACATTCATCTTGAAAAACAGGGCGAGATGACTCGATCATGTTAACCACTATTTTTATTTGTGTTTAAGTGACAAATTAGGTAAGTTATAAGCAATGTAAGAATAGACTACTCTTAAACATTTATTAGATGTTCTTTATGATCCACCAATATTATATCAAAGGTAGTAACTTTTTCTGAATACAATGCGTTAGTTATACCGTGAAGAAAGCAACTTTTGTTCTATGAGTTTCACAAAATGTATTTTTTACGTGGGTTATGATATTGTGAATCGAGGGTCATCTGACCCGACTATAATCGGCACGTGATGACTTTTTGTTGCAGATGCAATTTATTTTTTTCTCTTTAAGTCTGTAACATTATTTTTTGTTTTGCTTTTTAATACTATAAATTCACATCTATTTATTTTTATAAAGAGGAAAAAGGATATAATAAATGAATTTGGTATAAAAAGAACATTATGAAATAATTGTGAAATAATTTGCTCAATACCTGCGGTACTAACATCATGGCCAAAGTTGTGCCCGCCATGGAGAAACCAACAGCTTGTCCTCTTTTTTTATCAAAAAATGTGTTCAATGCAACGAAAGCTGACGCGATTGCTAGCCCAGTTCCCAATCCTATTATAAATAACAAAAGTTTATTTGTGTAATAAATTATAATAGCAGAAGTTGAAATATACTTTAATGTTATTTTTAAGTTCTATTATTAAATGATTTATATAATTATTTTCACTAAATATACAATAATTCATTAGAAAAACTGTGAGATTTTTCAAGACACGGCAGTAATAGCAATTAATAATGAAAGATTGTAAATAGAGATAAATAACACGAAGCTTTCTTAATGAAAATGTAATTAACGATTTAAACATAATAAATGTGAACATTGTGGATAACTATGTAATGCTTTTTACTTTATTTAATAAATAAAAAATAAAAAATTCTGGTCCATTTGTTTCATCAAACATTCCCTTCCCAGATTTTTTAACTTAATTGACATATATGAATAAATTGTATCAAATATTTTTAATTCCAAAAGTGAAATATGAAATGTTGTCTAAATATTGTATAAATTGTTTAAATTTAATAGTAAATTTATAAGGATTTCTTTCATAATATACCTCCTAGAATACTGTAAGTACAAATGATGTGAATCATACTGGTAGCTCTTGACGTAAGTATCAATCCAGTACAACTTAACAGAGATCCAAAAAAGGCCACTTTTCTGTAAGAATATTTCTTCAACAATGGCCCTACTACAAGACCTGAATCAAAAAAGGAATATTCAAATGAATCGCCTGTTTTATTGAATTTATTTAAAAATAACATGTTGTTCCATTTCATGTATCTTTTTTCCATTTAATGACATAATTATACCATTTTTTTAACATGATATAACAAATTGTGTAAATAAAATTATCATGTTAACTGCCACAATGAAAGTGGCGATATGTGGTCAATCACGTTAAAATACTAATTATAAATGGTAGGATGAGGTACAATAAGGTACCTCGGTACCTTATTAGAAGCTTATTCTACTGATATTTTATTTACTTAAATATTTAATAAAAATGGATTATGCGAAAGCTTATTTTATTTGCAGATAATGATTTCTTTCCGTGAAAGATTATTATACATAAGAATAATAATTCAGTGTCTTGTTTGATTGCAAAAGGTCAGATCAGAACATAAGTTTACGATGCTATTTTTAACAAACAGTAAAAATAGTCGAGATAAATTATAATTTTTTAAATCTGGTATGCAATTAGTGGAATGTAGTTAATTATATTTTATGTTATAATACCTGAAAAATTAACGATGGCATCGAGAATGCTCATTATTAATGATGTTCCTGTCGAGTCTATTTCAAGTTCTTCTAGAGGGTCATGAAAAAGAAGACCGAAGGAAGGATCCAACGACCTTAAAGAGAGCTGATGAAAGAAAAATTACAAGAAAATACAATAGTAAAAATGTCAGTTAGACATGTTACATGTAAAGAATAATACAAACTGCGTAAGAACAATATTAATTTCGAATTGTGTAACAATCGCATCGCAGAAATATATTTTATTAATATTACTAAATTATTCAATAAAACGAAACATTTGTATATTATGATCTTGATATGTTTTGTTTGTAAATTAATTAATAATCAATGTTGTTTTTGATCACGTGTAGATTCTAAATGATAGATGAGTATAGATCTTAATTAATACTTATGTATGTTCCACAATTTCAATTACATCTTTACTTTCGAGACATTTGTTTAATAAAAATATCTAATTAATTTTTAAATGTTATTATTTCACGATTCTGGGTTATTAGATAATTAAAAATAACTTTTCTGTCAGGTCATTCTTTCTTAGTTTCTCATATTTATTGGTATTTTTGTATTACTCTGAACATTTATAACATAAGCAGTTAATTAATATGTATACCATTCTTGCAATTCCATTACATTAGTGGTTTTCAAAAAATCAATTTGAGGGTTATGATTTAGATAGATTCAAACGTTTTTTCCTTTTAGAAAAAAATAATTTGACAATAAAAATTTATTTTCGAAGTATTCAAATTATGGTCCAAACCATTTTCTCTAGATATTTAAGAGACCTCCTTCGTTTGGAACACTCTGTATTCAACTAATTAGGTAACCAGTTCCTGAATTGTTAATTAATTAATAATTAACAGTTTGAAGATTGCAAAATCATAGAATTTATAAATCTTATTATTCTACATTCGCTGTTTTAAGTAGCACGTTTAAATGAAATAATTTATGTAGTGCACGATGTAACAGTTAACAATGTTCAAATTTTAATTACAAAATGAAAGAATAGCTACAATTAAGGCGAAGAGTATTAATTAATACATATTTTCTTTGCCCAAGAAAGAACATTTTTACTCTTTGGAGAGTGGTGGTCTAAATTCTAAACCACCTTTTAATTAATTATAATTCTGTAATCAAAATTTTAAAGATTTTGTCCTATCAAACACATTTAACCCTTTGCGCTCGAGTGGCAAATAAAAATATTTTAAAATGTAAAATTTAAGTATTATTCATATTAGAGCATAGCAGATTCACGAAAAAAATAAAATTAAACAAGTTCATAAGTATTGTAACTCTTTTCTTTCAAAATAGTACTTTTGAATTTTGGGAGCTTTGTTGGAGAAAAACCTAGACTTAATTAAAATAAAAAATGCTGTGAATTCAAAGGGTTAAATGATAAAGGTATTGGAGAATTCATTTTGTATATTAACTAAATTTCAATCGAAATTTCTATGTGCTTCAGGGGTATCTTTGTATCAATCTTTTTATCCCTAAAATCTTAATATCTGGCTAAGGAAAGTTACTTAAATTCAGTCACAGCCAGTCACGTGTAACAGGCTTCATCGCTAAATATTTATATGGCTATTTATATCACTCTTTTATGGGCATGGCCTTTCAAATGAGATATATTGTATTTAAAGAAGTATTATTTGATATGTTCATATTTCGTAATATCTTGAATTTATAAATTACTATCGTCCAAATCAGGGGTCAAAGTGAACAGTTATCTTCCATTAAAAAAAAGAATTTTTGTAAAAAGAATTGTTGCTTTTTCAAAAAGTATTAACATACGACAAATATTTTAGAATTCCTTCTAACAAAAGTTTGCTAGAAACAAGTTATTTTAAAATATTTGTTAAGAACGATCTCATAAAATAAATAAAATACTTAAACTATTAACTTCCTGTTTTACTTATTAATATAATATCATATTATTCAAATGTTCATTGAACGAAACAATTTTTATAACAAAAATTATACACAAAAAATAATTGTTATTTTTAAGTAAAACTTTTATCTTGAATCATTTTCCCTTATATTTTCTAATTCAAGGGAGTCTATTAAAAGGTTTCATAAATTTTTCAATCCTTGATTTAAATGTTACAACATTGTTACGAAAAATATAATTTACAGACTTCTTTATAACTATGAAAAATGCCGTGTAATAAATATGTAACTTTCATAAACAATATTCGGACGTTTCGAATAAACTGAGAACAAATGAAAATAAAATATTTCCAACACCTCTCGCGTAACATATAAATGTTCAATATCATTCAAAAAGCTAACTACAATCAATAAACCGTGTTACAATAAGTATTTCGCGGAGTGCTTCGAGTACGTCACACCTATCGTTAGAGTGTTCGGGCATAAAAGGCAGATAGCCAGAATCGTGAAAGGAGTTATCGAGAACCGGAACCAGTAAAGATATAACAATTTTAATGATGAAAATTATGAAAGAAAAAAAAATGATAAATGAAACATACCGTGATCAGGCTGCTGCCAAGGCAAACGAACCATCCCCAGCCACCGTCAGGTGCTTTTTTCTTAACCTCACCTGGATTCATTATCTTTACCTCGCACTGTTCACCTGCATACGAGTGAGTTCAACGAATGGTGCGTACGAAAGAATTCACAGAGTGTTGCGTTGAAAGGCCAGAATCTCGTGATCGTGGCTGATTATCACATGTCGCGAGGTATAGGTTGGTCACCGCCTCTTCATTCACTGCTTAATGATCCGATACGTACTCCCGGTAGACCGGCTCCGTGATTTCCCTCACTTCTCGCTTCGATTATGACTGGCAAGCCACTGTCATTCTACGACGAATTGATTCGTTTCTCGTTAGTCTCTCTTTGTTCTGTCCGTCCATGGAAAAATACGTGTTGCGTCCTTTCTTCTCTGCTGGAGCTTACGGTCCGTTCAACATAAACACAGTCATCGAAATTCCGATTTTCGAGGACGAAGGATATATAGCGTTTCAGCTTTTCTTGTTTGCGATTGAAAATCATGTAAAATGAAAAAAATGCTATCTCGAATTCAGATTAGATAATCTGCGTTAATGTTACGTGGCTCATCAGTTGCTCAGGGTGCTTAGCGAAAGCGTATCGTTCGTTACATCAAAGTAGGGTATTTTTTAGTGGGTAAAAAGACGTAAATTGTGCATTTATTGTAAATCTCCAATTTTCAGAAAACACAGAACACAAATTTTCTAAAAAATTGAGATTGCAAATTCTCCAAACAACTTTTCAAAAATATCCTGTGTAACTGTGACATAATGTAATAAATGTTTATTATAAATTTTAAAGTTTCTTATTTATCTTATCTTTTTTATTATGTAAGATTAGCAATTTATGGAGCAAACGTTGCAGTAATACTTATTATAAATAATTTATTACAATTTCGAGTTAAACAGAGTTAACTGTTACATATCCAATTAAATCCATCCATGTTGAATTAACAAAATAATGATTAACTAATTATTTCGCGTCATAAACAGACATTTTTACGAATGAAGATTTGAAAAACTGTACAAATTCAATATTTTCGAATACAAAGCTGTATATAAACATAATTCTGTTCCATATTCTCGATTTATTTACTGTTACATCACGAATATAAGGACATCCTGCACATTTACATGTCTTTTTGAAGTGTCATTCATTCATTACATCGCAAAAAAGAGTACTTTCTCGTTGCTGCTATATTCTGTCGTGACCAAGGAGTTTGTTTGTAACGATTTGCAGTTCCTGTTTCTCACATCAAAGTCAGCATTGTTGAAATTTTTTTTAAAACGATAGATAGCGATTGAGGTGAATGACCCCATTATCGGGCATGAGAATATGATCGTTTAAAAACAGTCTACTTTTTACCAACGTATGGGATACTTTCATGGGATATTGATTATGGAGAATGTCGGTTCTTCTAGTTTTCTAAGTAAATCATAACTTGGATGTTAAAAAGGATTATTAGCAAAAATTAAATTAGTCTGGCATTTACTTAATCGACAGTCATCACTTTCTACAGTTACATAGGTAATAAAATTAATTGGGTGAACCGAATGTTCCTTGAACGACTAAATAAATGGTATTAAAATAATATCATTTATGGTTATTTTCAACAGAAATGTTTTTCTATTGAATTTAATTAGTGCTAATGATAGATCCGAACACTTTTTAAACGATGTCATTTAAAATATTATCTGAATAATTTAACAAGTAATCAGTCTATACTTCAGATAATAAAAATTGGGATTCGCTTAGTATTCAGTTTAATCAATATGTTACGATCATGTTGTTACTAACTTCAAATAAATGTATCGGTATAAATCTTTGAAGGTACATCATTTTATCAGCGATTTCAATTAATTACCCTATCAAATTCAACAAACAAAAATTGATAATGATTAACAGATTATTAATTCGATTCAATTGGCGTCATAAATGATTATCGAATTATAAGTCGTTAAAAATAGAAACGGAATTATTGTTATCCTCCCTTTTTAACTTTTAAGAAAAGATTTGATTCATTTCAGAAAGTTTTACTCCATTACAAAAAAATTGTTTGTTATTTAGTATTGAGTTTAAGTTTAACTATTACAAAAAATTGAAAATCAATTAAGTGTTTTGGCACTAAAATTGTAAAAAATTCGATAAATGTCGAAGAACATACGTCTTCATCTGTAAATACCATTTTATTATACCAAAGCATACATTTTTCAAGAAATATGAAATATTTAATACACACTTTAGTGATTGATGGCCATCGTTTAAGACTCATATGTGTGCTCAGGTGACAATAACCGAAAATGTTATGCGTATGTATGCGCGAATGATGCAAATCTTTTGCAATTAAAATGAAACAGACATTTACGTTCTGGTTTTCAGGAGATCGCTGAAAAATGTTGATAGTAAGAAACAAGTTTTTGTACCAGAATCGAGTAAAAAAGAATACACGTACCAGGTGTCAAAAAACACGAGTTAACAATACCACCGTGACTGTATTATTCGTATTAATAATGATAATCGATTCCTCGTTCCAATAGCTACAAAAAACTCAAACATAATCTTTCGAA
This sequence comes from Anthidium xuezhongi, assembly GCA_022405125.1. Taxonomy (NCBI): domain Eukaryota; kingdom Metazoa; phylum Arthropoda; class Insecta; order Hymenoptera; family Megachilidae; genus Anthidium; species Anthidium xuezhongi. The sequence continues at coordinate 14,956,491 of CM039647.1, forward strand.
TAAATGTGATAATTATTCGTGCAGTTAAATTTAGTATTCTTTGTTTTCGGTTAACGTTCACGATGTTACACATACGCATAATTGATTTCAGGGACAAGAAAAGAAGAATTTTGCGTAAGAAGATAAGCAAAAGGTGAAGAAAACAATTTTTTTTTTTAATGAGAATTTTATAATTGAGAACGACAAAAAAATTGAAAGGTCTCTGAAAAAATTTGTTTCTGAAAAGTTAGTCGTTCCACTACATCGGAGCTTACATCATCGTCATACAGTCGCTCGGAAAAGTTTTTGTTCGTTCCATCGAAACGGTATTAAAATGCACAACAAGCTTTTTGTACTAACGTGGAATAAATGAATCGACAATTGATCGAAACCAGTGAATGACCATTGCATGAAAAAATGTAAACAATAAATTTAGAAATTATTGAATGTTTATAAATGGTGTATGGATATACTTTTAATTAAACAAGAATTAATAAATATTTAATTGCGATAAAAATGACTACTTGAAATCATACAAATTTGAACAAAAGTATACTTGATTGTAGTTTTACCGATTGCTTCATTGTTATAAATAAATATAAGGGTAAATAACTTTACCCCTTTTTGTAATAAAATGTGTTACACCACCGAAATATATAAACAAATAAAAACAAATAAAACTTTGTTATGATTTATTTTGCTAGTATTTATTATAAATATTATGTAGGTAACTAAACTTGCGATCTTTTTACGTATTTTGCATGAAAATTATTTACCAAAGGTACAAAGGAAAAATTACTAACAATCTTTAAGGGATTATTAATTTGAATACTATTTATTGTGATTAGGATTTCTTATTTATACAATTGTATATATGTTATAACAATATTAATATTGTTATTGGATTACAATATTGTGATAATGCAATTGTTATAATATTTAATTGTTATTAATTTTGTAAGGAAAGAAATGTGAAGATCGAGAATTTTGTAGTTAATTTAATAATATACAAATTGCTATTTTATAATTTGCATTGCTAATATGTATCAAAATGTTTAATACAATGTGTACCAAAAGAGTAGGTAAGTGTCGTAGGTCAAATGTATACAGCGTACTTATTACCTCATATTATTTAAATAGGACTCCGTGCATTATTTTTTATTTTACTCAACAAAAATTCTAGAAATCCAAAAATTATATGCCTAGTTAAATTAGCAATTAAGTACATAGTAATATAAAACTTTACCATAATTTTTACCGACATGTAATATGAATATTTTCTTAAAATAATATGAAACTACGTGGTTTAAACGTATTTTTTAAAATTTTATTCAGGTTATTATTAGTTGGTTATTATTATAGTAGTTATAATTAACATTATTGGTTATTATTATTATTTATTCAGAAAATTTTAATTAGTTTTTAATTCATAAAACATAGGTATTGATTTATGGAGAACGTATCATTTATAATTTTGCAGTTATGCATTCCAGTTTTGTTTGCATAAAGCTTCATTTCACTTTAATAGTGAATGACATTATCTATAAATAGTCCGATTTTTTACTGAATAGTTACAAGATGCTACACATGTACAGTTGTAAGATTTGGACTGCAACTAGGCCGATAAATTCATATCGACGTGACACAATTCGTTTGCTCCTCGTTTTACAGATCACATGTTATAAGTTTTCCATCAATATTCAGGCAAATAATTGATATCTCATTATTATTCGAACACACTTATTGTACGCACTGTTGAAATCAAGCTAAAATTCATAATAAAATGGCAATAAAAATATATAAAAGATACCCTCTCCTCTGCCATGCTTCTTATCTTTTTATGACACTTTCTGCTATTAACTCCCAGGGATATGAATTGTTAAATAAAAGTATGTCATATGACTGAAAACATTATGTTTAGGAATAGAATAAAATTAAAGCAAATTATCGCTATCTTATTAGCCTGTCATCCAAGGGGTAACATTTCAGAGTAGACTTTTATACTGATATGGAACTATATTTAAACAGTTTAAATACTCACTCGTTGTAAATATTCGTACATAAATTTCATATAAGAAGTGAAAAATGATAAAAATTAGTGCTGTTGGAGTCATGTGAAAATCCATGCCAGTAATCGTGCAAAGAAGATTAAAGATAATGATCATAAAATGTTAGAATTGATAAGCAACGAAATATAGAAGTTAGAATATTTAGTTTCTCTTTGGTTTAAAGTCAGTTAAAAATTGATACGTTCACAAACTAGCCAGTTAACAGCTAATATCTTCGTAACATAAGCGATACGATGCTTTATATGAAAATGAAAATAAACGTTTTAAGTTGCATTGGATTGGACTGTTACCATAATCGATGCAGTTTCGAGCAATAAGTGTAATTGCACGTTGCTTAAGGCTGTAATTTTTCTCTTTCGCGGAAAACCACTGCACGAGAAGAAATAAACCAGAATATCTTTCCACGAACTGCGTGTGTCAGTTGATTCTTATTGGTTAACGTAGGCACAAATTTAATGAAAATATTCCAAGGTGGTAGGGGAATTGCAATCTTTTTAGTGTGACGAAAATTATAATCAGTAATGAGAAAATAGAGATCTTAAATAGTGGATTACAAGGATTTGTAAGCCTCGCTAAGAGTATTTCTTGGTACTCCTTGTAATTCAAATTAAGTGCTGTTTATTAGACATGGATATTTCTGCTGTGATAGTCATCGTGTTAAAATATAGCGAACTCAAAACTGTTCACACTGCTTTTAGTGCAGAATATTTTTTTTCTATAAGTTGAAGAATACTTGTTTTACGAGTAACAATGGGGTGGGTCAAAAGATATTGAAATTTATTGCATTAAATTTTCAAAATATTGACCATTCATCTCAGTGTACGGCTGTTTAACTTTGAAACGCTTTGTATATTATCAATTATTCTACAAAATTTACAGCTCGATAACGATAATTACAGCAGATATATTTACACATTTTTTTTTTTTACGAATTGAACAATCGTTCTACGCTTGAAATTTTCCCCTGGATATCCGTTTTATCTTTCGCGATCGGTTTCATGCGGTTAGCCGTCATTGGAGGAATATTCTTTCCCCCTCAAAACACCTCATAGTTGACACTAGATAAAAAAATTATATCCTTCTTGTTCTCCATTTACCGGATGTTAAATCAGCACTCACGTGTTTCATTCTTTCCGCGTTAAATGCTTAAGTACGTTAAGCTGCATTAAAATTAATTTTTCATTAACTTTATATTATTATTGATTTCGAGGAAATTTTTAGCATGTGTTTTAAATTTTCAACGTAACAATTAACAATTTGACTGCCGCGTTGCAACTACTAAAAATTCCGCTTGATAGTAATTTTATTTTCGAATAATTTGATATTCTATTTACACAATGTTTTGGTGGAAACATTTTCATCTAAATAAATCAAACAGTTCCTAAAAATGTGGGCGATGGTTTCTAATGGAAATTCAAGTGTCACCCACATACGGGTGACATGGTAGTCAAGGTGTTAATCGTCACTATTTACTTCATACTTTCAATCAATTGTAACTTTCTCAAAATTTGTTTTATACTTTACCTAATAAACTAATTCTTTTAACGACTAAACAAAAATTAATGTTATTTGAAACAATCCTGGAGAAGATACTCTGTTTTGAAAAAAGTTTAAACACTTTTGTTGCTCGCTGTATATCGCTCCCGGAAGGGGAAATGGAATTTCAGCCAGCAAGATAGTGTTAACACATTAAATGTGATGTAAATCACCGGTAACTGACACTTGACAAGTTTCAATAGAATTGGTATTATATCGATAGTGTGAGGCAACAAACTGAAAGCTTAATTTTCAAAATTAATCTATCAAAGGGGTTATCAGTACCCCAAATTTTATATAATTAACTAATTATTAGAAGGTAACGCAAGAAAAACGATGGATAACGTTAATATTAAGTTAATAATGCAAAGTACCAAATCTAAGCAAAGATTAAAGTTTCATTAAAACCTAAAGTCATTAATAATTAGAATTTCACTGTTACAGCAATTGTATTAATAAACTGTCAACTTCTTTTAGAAAAAGGAGAAACGAAGTGAAGGTTTTGGATTAAAACGTAACATCCCTAAATGGGGTACGTAAAAATCGAAAAATAAATGTAATAAGAAAATTATATGGTACAACTAGCAAAGAACCAATTAAGGGGACGTATGCAATTAGTCAATTTTGGAGGATTTTTACCCATGAAATTGCAGGTACACTGAAAAAATGTGTTCAGATATACAAAAACATTTTTTTAATTTAAATTAACTTCAATAACTGCAACCTAGCTGCCTGTAGCCTTTGATTTTCAACAAAGAAACAATATTGTTACATTTAGAACATATGTAGTTTGAATATGTCGTCGGCGAAAATGAAAAAAAGCAAATTTTAAAAAGTGGCATGCATTTAAAGGCAAATTTTTCAAAAACAATTTCCGAAATATTCAAGCTAATAATGTTGTTAATATGAGTACAAGGTTTCAAGCCGATCAATTCAATAGTTTTCGCGCTATCGTGCACGCCAGATTGGAAAATGTAGTTTTTAGATAAACGCGTTTAAAATTTTGATACCTCCAAATCTGAACGGTGAGGCGCAGCGTTCACTTAATTTTGTAAGTTTTTCGAACCTTGCTTTGAAATTTTGGGAAAACATTCTACAAATGTAGCTCTATGCTTTAAAAAAAGATGGATTTTCTGAAGGTCCTAATTGTATAGGCCCTCTTAATGATATATACAGCAATATTACTTACAATGCCAGCAACGATTATCCATCGAGTGTATGTACGCGTTCGGCGTAAATCGATAAGTTGCACTCGACTTTGAAGATGCATACGCACATCCACAGCTGTCGATGCCTCGCTATCACCATAGCGTTTATCAGCCCCAGTGTTTCAAAATCCTTCCAGAATTCGAACAGTTCATCGATCGCAGGTCGATGTTCCTCTTCAAGGGAACCCCGTTTCCGTCGCCACCGCCGCCTCCTTCCTTCACGAAATCAACGAAAGCGACCCATGATGGCGATCATCGGCGAACGTGACGCGTGAAAATGACGCCTTAGAATCGTACCACCTTCTTTTTTCTCTGTACAATTTATCGCGAACAAACTGGAGGAGGATCGAGCACGAGGAGGAAAGAAAGCTCGAACCAGAGACAGCAGAGATTACCGGTATCTCGACGCTCTCGTTCAACCACGATCCACGCTGATTTCCGTCGGCTACCCGCGCTGCGAGTGGACACCAAACAACGTTCAATTTCAATCGTGGCTTCCTGTCCGTTTCAACGAATTTCGTCGTACCCTGACGAGAGTGCGGTCGCAAAAAAAAAAAGGGGTAGCGTCACCTGGTGAACGATAGTGAACGATTCTGCGGCGATAATACCTGCTCGTTCGTCAACCATGGTTGGCGAACGTTGACATTCGTGTCAATGTCGAACCGTTGCCGCGGTGTACAATTGATGGGAACACGATTTGCGACGGCCGTTCAGCTCGCCCCGGAATTTAGATCAAGAACCGAATCGATTAAGGATCGATACTGGCATGTTGCTTGATAACGAACCACTGCCGATCGTTTCTGAACGGTTTTTACTGTTCTATCTTGTTTTCTTTGGTTTCAAGGACTGATACAAAGGAAACGTTGAGATGGAAAATTGTTTGCTTTGTTGATGCTGCTCGAAGGTGGGTTGTGGTTAAGAAGTACTTGTTTTTACTCCGGCCGTTTGAAATTGTTCAAAAGTCCACATTTTTGCATGCTTTGTCCGTTGAGTTGTAACACAAATTCATAACAGTTTCCTTTTCTCTTAAATCTTAGGTTTTGCCATTCAATTCTGTTCCTATTAAATGTCATGTCACTGGATAGCTGTCACGTTTCACTAGAATATGAGCGATGCAGACCAAGAGTGTTGTATCTCTAATTTTATTGATAAGCAAAATTCATTTTAAATTAAAAAACATTACTTTTTCTATGAATTTTATAGCTTCAAGTTTCTCTGCTGTTACGAATTTATGTTACGACTCAGTATTTAACCCTGAGAATCTAATGCTGCTATGGGGATCATTAATGACCAGTGCTTCAAGTTTTGTATAATCAGATAATTAGTAAAACAAATCATGAACAGATAGTAATATAAAATATCAAATTGAAAGCTTAAATTTAAAAATGAATTTATACTATTCTTAATAATTGAGATGTTTTAATGACGTTTAACGGTGTTAATATGATAAATCTAATTTAATGAAAATTTACACGTTTATTTTGAGAAGTTACTTATTAAGTATAAACATATTCACGTTTTTAAGAAAACGTAAGAATATTCTTGTGTCTCCAATAATTATATTTTATTAATATTTTGTGCATCCACCATTATTACTTATAATTTAGAATACACGATTAGGTAACGATTTATACAACGTTTTTATATAACTAAGTGGTGTTCCATTTTCTTTTCAACAGCGTTTATAAAAATGGTCTATTATTGATATGTACTTTTCTTGATAAGTATCCTCAAACATTTTCAATTATATTTATATCGAGTGATAGTGCTGGCCATTCCAAATAGATTATTTCTTGCTCTTTAAACCAGTTTTTAATTAACTTCGCAGTGTGTATTGCAGCATTATCTTGCTTTGTCTCTTACAACGTCAAAAATTCTCATTTTTGCTGCTTTCAATACTTTCAGATATATTATTTTATTTCGAGACGTCTTTGTAGCTTATGGCCCCCCAAATTATTACGAAGCTCCCTCCGTGTTGTCAAACGTGAAAAAATTCTTTTTTCAAAGTTAAATTTCTTTTTGCCACTGTGTCACTCAATTCAAATGTTTCTTTTTATGGTGGTCTTTCAAACATAGTTCTTCTTTGAATAGTAAGTACCTTTTTCAAATATATTTATGCAGTTTGTACACTAACTGAAACATTAGATTTTTCGGCAATTTACTTTGTACTGTAAATAGAAACTGATGTGATACGTAAAAGCGACCTTTTGTCTCTTGGCGATAAACTTCCTTTAGTTCTGCCTTTGTGTAATTTTCGGTCATTTTCTTTATTCTTCTATTTAATCTTCGTGTAATCTCTCTGTTCGAATACCCTTCTTTTTTCAACGTCTGAACTTGACCAATTTCGGTACAGTTTAATTGCTTTGCACAATCCGTTGTTACATTTTCTCCACAAATCTTTAACTTGTTTTCACAATATAATCTCACAGAATGAAGAAACGAAGCGTGTTTGTTCCAATGATGCAAGAGTATTTTTACTTTTTCTTAAGAAAGTAAACATTCTTGTACCCAATGGATAACTGCTTAATGCGAATGTGTAAACTTTCATTAAATTAGATCCATCATATTGGAAATATAAAATATATTAACTTCAATCTCATTAAATAAAAATACAGGTATAATATCGTCGACTGTAGTTGTTGATATTTCTTTTTAAGTAAAAAAGCAAAAGTGGATACAATTAATTTTAGTCTTATTAGTAACAATGTTAAAAGTGTCCATAACAATCTTAAGTAAAGTTTACTTCTTCCTTTTGGCAGAAATACTACTGCACAAAATTTGACTTATGCTCTTTTGCTCCTCCACTGAAGACACGTTGCATGATGTTACAATTAGCATTTATAAAGATCATTAGTACTTAAGTTTAAAAATAAATCGAATTATCACCCATGATATTATCTTCGGTACACATTAGTTTTATCACATTTTATATTACTTCAGAATAACAGAAGGTACTTTCACAGTTTTATAATTTTAGTCAGATGTATCAACGCAATTGCGTTGAAATTTTTACTTTAATGATTGTGGATAGTAGTCATTAAACGATTATGAAGTTAAAACTGTTTGACATTATTAAATCTTAATTAGTCGGAAGAATAAATGAGTAAGGAATGGAAAAGGAATTAAATCGTTTTATCTCGACACAGGGTAATATATATTTTAACAAAATATTTTATATACACTTTCAAACCATAACTAGTAAACTAATGTTACCAGTTAATTAATTAGAGTGACATTAATGATAACGGTAATAAGGACAAAGTCAAATTTTAATTTATAATTATAATTATTAAATCTGTCCAATCAACGGACTTCGAAATATATATTAACACTTCTTATAATTTAAAGTAAATAGTTCGAAGTCCGTTGCTTGGCCAGATTTAATAGTTTCAATTATAAATTAAGATTTGACTTTTCCTTATTACCATTATCAATTATTAATTGTTACTCTAATTAATTAAGTACTGACATTAATTTACTAGTTATGGTTTGAAAGTGTATATAAAATATCAACAGATAAGTACAAATATGATCATATTTTCTTTGTAACGATTTTATATAACGGTGATATCTCCTTTTAATATCAATCGAATAATCCTGTAGGATAAAGTATTAAATTCAAAATTTGGATTATTAAAACATCGAATGTTTATACTATTGGATTACATTGAGAAAAAGCGCTATCGCGAACCATATTTCAAGAATTTCAGCTTTCATTATCTTTTTATTATTTATTATTCTTATCGTATTGCGTCTCGCGAAACGTACCATACATTTTAAAGTTGATAACATAGGTAGACAATGTCCTATTTATTATCGAACAAAAAAAAAAAATACTCTTATTTCTAGGGGAACAATTTTATAATTATCTTCTCGTTACGATTTATTTATTATTTTAACACAAATCTTTGCTCAATTTATATTTATATAATACAGAAATAAAAAAAAATATTTATTTATATATCCCAGTAGAAAGTTATTTAATCTTCTTTTAATTTTTAGTTTCTTTAAAAAGAATTGTAACTTAATAACACTTTTTTTAATCTGTTTAATTACTTGCAATTTTTTAACATTTTATTGAATTCTGTAAATTTATATATCATAATTGAATTAAATTTAAATTACTTGTATCTGCCGATTTTATACGATAAACATGATTAGTGTTAACGATTGAAATCAGTTAAAAATCGATCATAAATTTTTAACGGTACGTTAGCGTGTCCATATTTATAAAACACACTTTTTTACTCCCAGTTGTAAAAGAACAATGGTAAAATTTGATCGTGTGCGTTCAGAACGCCTTGAACGTTTAATTCATGAACACTGATAAAAAGTCTGTCAAAACAGAAACGATTGCAATGGTAAATATTATGAGCTAAAAAACTATCTGTCGTTCGCTGAGTAATAGCGTCTTAAAAGTTTTATTTAAAGCAGCTAAAGTGTCCATTACTATATATCATCAGTAGTAAACGAATATCACATGGATTAATTAACACGACCACTAAGAATATTTTTTATCAATGGTTTAAATTACTTGCGGTATAAACTGGTTGCAGTTCCGAAGCGAATTTGTTTTTGCATCGTAAATCTATTCTGATCTCTATCAGCGTTCGAACATTTTTGTAAACGTTCCTCTTGAAATACAGTGAATTACACCGCCAATATTTTCAACGTCATCAAATAATCATTCGTTAAATTACTGCACATTAAATCAAATATCTCCAGTTGATAAAAATAAAATTAACTTCGTACGAAAATCGATAGTGCTATATATCTTCAACGCGTATTAAAAAAGGTTTTTCAATATGTTCCTTTAATTAACAATACGTATATTAGTGAAACAGAATTTTCTTTTTTTATTCAAGTAATGTAATTTTTCTTTAACCGATTATAAGTATATTTTTAAAATAGCGGAATAAAGTTTCGAACAATTTTTTACCCCAATGAACGAAGGAAAGCGTGCAAATGTATGTGTTATTAAACGATGTCAATGAGCAATTAATGTTTCCCGTAAAGTAGATTTATCACATGTTCGAGAGTTTATGTGTATTGCATTTTATCACGTTGAAACGTGATAAACGTATTCGGAACGCGTTAATTACATTGCTCAAAGCGTCGAGAAGTGCAGTTTTATTAGTAGCGTATGGAGTATACCAGATTATTGCCTAGAAACTTCGTTTTCCATTTCCACACACTTATGCCATTAAGCTTAACGAAACATAACGATGAATTAGGTTCAATAAGCACGTATTATATGGAAGTCAGAGTAATTGCGATTTTTTGTTATCAACTTTATGCTCGAAAATAGATATTTAAGAAAGATCAATGTAATAATAGTATTGAAATAGACTTTTTTTAAATGATAAGGATATGATTATAGAAACAACAAAGATATACAGAATCATATGGAAGAATAAAAGTATTGCTGTTGCATTAATTATTAAAGAATTCATAAGGAACATAATTTTAAAACATTTGTATATTTGAAATAATAAAATATAAAATACCTAAAATATGTACATAAAAGTATGTAAAAAGTTGTATTTAAAAAAAAATGGCCCAGATATACTTTTATTATTAATTGTTTCTATAATTTACAACTTTATAGTTGTACATTCAGTTAGTAAATATTGCTCTTCTTGTGCTATAATAAACAATATTCGTCATATGAAACTTCTAATATTTCTAAAATATCATACTTTTATTTATCGGGTCATTACGTATTCATGAGATGCAGAAGTAGAATATAAACGAGAAAAGTAATAGAGCTAAATCATCACATCTCATTAATAATATTTACTTATTAAAATATAAATGATTAAAACTCATATCTTTCGATAATAAGAAGTAAATACTTCATCTTTGATAATTTGTATAACAGGCATTAGAAATTGTTATTTTACACAATCTTTTTTCAGAAAACATATATAACCTGAATAATAACCTGATTTATTGTTACTTTTTCCTTATTATTATTACTTACGAAAGTTAAAAATTGTGTCTTTCTTTTTAATTAAGGAATATAATCAAGGATCGAACGATAAATTTTTAAAACACATGTCAGAAATTGATGGGAATAACACATTATATAGCGGGTAAAACATTATTAATAAATATAATGCAGCATCATTAATTTTTTTATATTTTTTTACAAATCTTAACACGTGTTTTTGTGACGCCTTACGAACTGCAACCATGTAATATGAAGCGAATACTGTAGTGCATTCTTCAGGATCAATTCCAGCAAATAATATCTCTTTTACAATATTTAATAGTTTGTTTGATTTGTAAACAATGTATTTTTTTAGTACAGTTTTATTATTGAAATATTGATTGAAAATCAAAGTAGAGTGACTGAAAAATTAAAAGAAAATATTTAATCAACTGAAATTGCAAAGACCAGAGAACTATAGTTCTATCACGACGTAAAGAGTAATATTGCCTTTCGTTAATTTTTAATTTTATACTACATTTTATTGAATGGCGATAATGGAAAGTAATAAGCAAATAAGAAACCAAATAAATAAATCTTTTATCACTTGCTTTTCTGTCTTCAGCTTACAATGACTGGTTAATAAATAAGTATAATACTTTTAATTCTTAGCAAATCTAGAGAAAACTGTTCTTAGAACAGTCATAAGGTACACATTATGAACATAAATTTAAAATACATGTAAAAGCAGAATCATTACTCAGTTCAGTTTGACATTTTTTCATATCCAAAGAAGAATAATTTCGCATTCAACAAAAATGTATATTTGTAATTAATAACTTTTAACTGAAATGATTATAAAATCACAAAAAAGTAATAATTAAAGTTTCTTTATACTCTGTATTATTCTCAGCTTTTTTAATAATGTAGTATTATTCTAAATATTGCAATACTACTTCTCTTAACTATTAAAAAGTTTTTAAAATATTAAAATCCTTTCGTTTAAAAATTAATGTATTTACCTTTGATCATTATTGACTCATACCTGTCGTTCGAGGGTGAATATTTAAAAATATATAAACTTTCAGAAAATTCATGAAACATTCTTTGTTGAAGAAAATGTGTATGTAATTTATTGGAAAAATGTATAGACTTTAAGAGTTCGCATTTTGACTATTAAAATTTAATACAAAGAAATCCACGTTTAAAATTACTGCTACAAATCGAATATTACAGCCTGATATATATCTTGTTGTTTACAAAAAGATTAAATAGAATTTATGAGAATATGAGACATACACGGTGTAAGAGTAGAAACGAGGTAGTATACTGTAATAGTTTTGAAAGAATTATAATCATAACGTATCAATTCACAGACATTGTAAAAAAATCCTTGCCGCTATTAAAAGCATGGAAATAAGAGAAAAAGTGATTATGCAGGAAATATGTAACTCGATGAACGAACATCACGAGTTACCACATTGTCGTTATTCCTCTGTCACTAACTCGTGATTTAATCAGTTCTATACATAGTGTTGCAAAATATCGTTTACGATCTGAAGCGTTTTTTTCCCAGCTGATTTCCTAATTCCAGATGCTGTGGTAGCAATATTTCATTCTCCATTAAGGATAGGTACTTAGTACAGTGACATTGTGTACATAGATAAGAGAATCTTCGAAATCGTTTGTACTCCGTTTCGTTCAGTCAAAAACCATCCAGTCGTCTGTCACGTACGGTATAAAATTAAATTAATCGCAATCGTGACTCCTCTTCGCTTGTCTAAGAAGAAACTGCACTCTCTCTCTTCCGGTAAGATTCTTAATTTAACGTAACTAAACCCGCTCGATGGACGTACCACTTTTTACCCGATGTAAAAGTGCAAATTTACGACTTTTTGATGTTGAATTAGGACCGAGTGCGAATTTTTAAAAGCACGTGTGATTGATTGTCAATTGTTTATTTATAAAACAGTTTTGGACGTGCTACAGTGGTTCAGTTAATTTGATGAAGATGTGAGACCATTAAAATTATGTTTAATAGATTTCTGCAATTTCAATAAACAGAAATTTGACCCAAAATCAAATTATACATTCTGTATCCTTTGTTATTAAATGTATTATTTTGGTTAAAACCATTTTGTGTATTAAATCAAGAAAAATGTATTCGGAGATTCTTTATTTATGCAAGGCAAATAACAATTGATAAATTACAAAGTTAATCAATGTAACTATTAATGTTATCAAAATACATTAATAATTATTATTCTTCATGATAGTTTATGTACTGCATAATGAATTTTATCAGATGTCGAATAGTAAGAATTCTAGTGAATAAAAATGTTATAGAACACTAACTAGTAACACGTTTTAGTGTTATTAGCCCTTTGCACTCGAGTAGCGCCTTTAGGGCATGTATAATTTTACTAAAATGTTTCAAAATGTGAAATTTAAGTGTCATCTATACTAGAATATAACAAGTTAACGAAAGAAATGTATTTGTAATTCTTTTCCTTAAAAATAATACTTCCTAATTTTGGGAGTTTCATTAAAAAGGAAACTCAGACTTAATTATATTCAAAAGTACCTCGAGTTCAAAGGGTTAATAACTTAATAAATGTATGACATTTATTAATTGTTAAATTAACCAAAGAATTATTGTAACAAAGTCTTCTTTTTGCAAATATTATGAAGGACATTTAAATTGATTTTTCTTGAAAATAAAGTCTTTAATACAATTTTGTTATTCTGGATTTTTGTCTTATTTTGAACTAGGAATTTTAGCTCACCCTGTATATGTACCTTGAAATAAAAAGATTAATTACAGTAATTAAGAAATTGTAGATTTTTATGTATTTAACAGGATATATTAAAAGTATGCAAAATATGTGGCACGTACATGAAACTGAAATAAACAAAAATCTGTGAAGTATTAAGGTATCACCTTGAATCACCCACAGGGAAAAAATCATTCGTAAACATTTTTTATGTACGTACAAAACCATAGTCTGGTTACTAATTACTTAAGTCGTTTGATCCGCACTCATCGTCTTTTTAATGATTAATAAACAATTACACGATGTGATGTAAATTGCACGTTCGCTTCGTTGGAGTTATTATATTTTCGGGCATCGAAACGATGTCAGGCTATATTTATTGTATTTACATATAAAACGTTGTGCAACAACGTTCTTAACAAATTTGTTGAGTGAATTTGCACTTTTGCATCGAGAACGAAGTAAAACAATGCAATTGTTTACTAACATAAATTAGCATTTATCAGCTGTTAACCAATTAATCCCTCCAGATCCAACCTGTTTCCTTAATTAAAAAGAAGAATTTCGCAACAAAGTTCAATGCTGTCAATTATTATTATGACCTTTTTTATATATAGATTTTTATCAATATATTTTTAATATAAATCAAATTATGTTAACTAAATTTATTACGTTCTTTTTAAAATAAAATAAATACGGGTAGCCCTCCTACAACACGGCATCCTATAACACGGTTTCGCTCTAACACGATAAGAAAGTTGCGAAAACCTTTGTACAACACTGTATTTCTACAACACTGGATAACATAATTTTTGCTTAACATATTTCTAAACTAAATTACCTTAAATTAATGATGGAAGAGAATAATGAACTACAGTGCCTTTACATGAAGATATATAAATAAACTATGATTTACTTTATTTAATTTATTAAATTAAGGTTATATTAAATGAAAATTTTTGGAACGTAACACCCATTTTTGTATTGGCTCTGGGTCTCATGTAACATGGTTTCACACAACACGGCATTTTCTAAGAACCTATCTACCGTGTTATAGGAGGATTACCTGTATTATACAATTTATAACTTATGTACATAGAATCTGAAGGGATTAATAGATTTTTTTTATAAATAAATTGGAAAAATAAGTAAACGACGATTAATAAATTGTTAGAATCATTTCTTATTTTGACAGAGGTCGGTTGACATACTTCGATAAAAGTAAATATGTTAAGAATTTCTGTAATTTAAAGTAAGAAACTTAAACCTCGTCCTTTTGATAGGTTTGTTTGTTACAGTGATAGGCAAGGCGTTAATTGATTCATAAAATGAGTTAAAAATTAATTTTGAGGTATTTTCTGTGATGTGTGTAGACATAACGATAAATATGACGGTAGCCAAACCCAATGGAGTGACAACTATGGGAACGACGACGAACATTTTTATCGATGACGAAAAGAAACTTCAAAACAACGCGTTGTTGCCATACAAAGAGGACGAAGACGACGAGGATGATGAAGAAATCACATTGGAAGATCTAGCTCCAGATGGTGGTTGGGGATGGATCGTTGCCATTGCCATGATAGTAGTGTTCGTTAGTATCAATTTTCAAATAAAACACCTTTCTACAAAATTGTTTTATTTCATCAAAATATCCCTGCACGAATAGTTCACTTATATCACTATAAGGTGCTATATTTAATAACTTGTTATTTTAAAAAATTGTTAAAAATACTTAAACTTTTACATAACTTATAAATATAATTAATTCTTTGGAATTAAATGGTTCATTTTAATCAACAGATTACAACGTTTGGACCGACAACATCGTTCGCTATAATATTCGGGGATTTTCTAGAAGCAACTGGCCAGGCTGGAACAGCGATGACACTTTTCAATTCCATTTTCATGGTGACATTTTCCATAGCTGGTATGTTAATAATATATAATTTAAAATCAAGCAAATCCTTTCAAATCATAGATCTCAGATTCCTTATTTGAAATTATAGAACTTCCTTGAGAATTATGTTAATTTTGCATTATTTATTTATTTACAATTCGAAGACAGACTCAATGTTAAATTGCGATTATAGTAAATAAAAAATTTTTAAATACTGAATGAAAATGAAAGTTACAGAAAATATGAGAAAATATGATAATATAATAAATGCTGAAATTAATTAATTAAAATCTTATTAAATTTATTACATAAGTAGAAATTAATGATCAATAAAATATTACTTTAGACGTTAATACAATTTCTATAATTAGACATGTAAATAATTTTTATAACTGTTTCTTACAAAGTTGATTTCAAATAATTACACAATATGGAACTGGAAATAATTAACCAGTGACGGATCCAGAAGGGAACCGTGATGATCTCTAAAATTATAAAAAAGTAAAATATAATTCCTTTTATTAGATTTTTAAAGTTGCTACCATTTTGTTTTTTATTGTCCATAAATAGATCATGTAAATTTGGTTACGTTATCAGATAAAAATGTTGATAATTTGGCTAATTATATTTATAATAAGTTAGTTATATATTTTGCCCCTGGCGTCCCAAACAACGTTTTGGGATCCACTTCTGGTGCGAACAAATACACCCTACGTTTATTTGCTTTGAAAATATATCTAAGCACCAGGAAGTGAGAATCATGAGTGCAAATATAAATATCAAGTAGCATGCTGTAATCGGTAGCACTCAAATTAACACGTTCATTATCACTTTGGTCACTGACGACTCACAATATCAACACATCGTTTAAAACGAAACTAATAACTGCTATCATTTTACAATTAAACGAAAGAGTAAAAAGCTTAATTCTTAATTTCAATTTTTTTCTACGATATAAACTGAATAATTGAAGACACATTAATTGATTTTCAATCAACAACCAATAGTATTAAAAAGTTTATTAACACTTCGTCTAACAAAAAATGTAGTGTACAGTAACTAGCATTTGGGTCCATTGGGTCTATTTTAAAAACTGTGGAGAAATATATATGAGTTTTATTAACTTTTACTGAAATAATTATTCATCCACACAGCAGTTTTTCTAAATATTGATTCGAGCACGAGGAGCAAATTACGACAGGGTATTCTCAGTAAATATTTTTCTTATATCTTCTGCAAATCGTTCAAGTTTTGGTTGTTCTTTCACACGAGGTATTTTAAATCAATTGTTCAGTTTAGAAATAGTAGCAGGTAATTTCTGCTCATTTACATTCAACGTACGAGATAGGACTATATTTGTTCCTTGACGCGTATCCACGTCTAAGAACATAATGATAAGGTGTCACTGAATAATTACGCGTTGCTTGAATTGAAGTTGTCACACGTTGGTGTACGGTTGTACAATATCAACATTTATATCAGCAAATGTTGATAGTACTTCTGTATGGCAATAATTGCATATCAAACGGTTGATGAAATTAGCAGTAAGATAATACTGTCGTCCTCGGTTAGTACTACTCTTTGAGATGTTAGATACTTTTTACTTTTTGTGCAAAATTAAAATATCGTACATGCTTTGTAGAATTTATGAATAGTTTAAAACTAGAACCACCGACGTCTAATCTACACTTTCTTATAAATTAGAAATAAAATACAGAACGAAATAAATAAAGGATGTTATATGAATTATAATACAGAATGATTCATTATCTTAATAAAAAACAGCTTACACTTTGACGAAAGCCTCTTGATAAATTTTTTAATACAAAATAAAAAATGTGGAACAATTCATTTTGACCCCTTTGGTAGTTCTAGTGTTAATTGATCTTTCTTGGGTGCTTTTAGTATTGAATCTTATTTTGTTTTTCTTCGAGTACTCTAAAATATTAAAACGATTGTTAAACAAAGGTTAATAGCAATAGCCTTTTGGAAAAGTAACAAACGAATAAGAAACAATCTTCTGTTTTGTCATAGGTTTAATGACCAACACATTACTGAAGAGATACTCGATGAGGCCAGTGGGTATCGTTGGCGCCGTGCTGTTTTCAGTACCAAACGTCGGTTTGGCCTTCGTCACCAACGTCTACGAGATGGCTTTCATAAATTTCCTCCAAGGCATGGGTCTTGGTTTAATCGTTACGATCTGTAACACGAACTTTAACGCTTACTTCGTGAAGAAAAGGGCACCGGTACACAAATGCGAGGCCGATGGCCGGCAATTCTCAACACTATTATATCCTTAATTCTTTAGGAAAATTTTTACTTTTCAGGTAATGAGCGCGGCTCAGGTGATCGTAGGATTAGGGGGTATCGCCTATCCTATATGTATAGAGAAGATGATGAAATCGTACGGCTTCCGGGGTGAGTTTTTATTAATTACACCCTTTTTACCAGTGTATATTCATCCCATTATTACATCAATTAATTTAAGTAATTTATTTACCAAAAGAAGCTTCTGTGCTTCTAAATTAACATTATTTTACTTATTCTTTCGTCTGTAATGAAATTCTGTTTGGCCTTATCAATACTTTAACCTTTGAGGACGGACTTTTAATCCTAGCACAATGCACCCATATAATATTTTTTATTTTAAATAAAATAAATAATAATTCCCTTCTCCAAGGCATATGTTATAAATCTCTGTTGTTCGCACATAATTATTCTTTGTGTCAAAAACATTGGACAACATTTGTAGAATATAAGTACAAATTTGTAAGTTACAGTAATGGTTGAATTTGAACGCAAATGGTTATTATTTTCACAGAATTACACCAGCGGCTAATAAATTCTTTACTAATTCTTGCAAAAATATGACATTAGCACTTCTCAATTTCCTGTGATTTTACAGGGACCGCATTGATGACGGGAGCCATGAGCTTAAATTGCATCGCCGGTATGACAATGATGCATCCGGTCGAGTGGCACGCGAGGAAACCGGAAGAAGTTTGCGCGGAGAGGGCGCGTCTGAGGGAAGAACGGAAACTGCACGGGATGGTTGTGTCTGATCGTCGTTTCAGCGACTTTCTTCACGTCCCTATCAAAACCAGATGGAGCAGTTTAACTAGTCTCAAGGGTGAAAGTGCTAAACAGGTTCCGCTCTTAATTGAAACATTAAAAGTGAGTTTCCACTCAAAGTACCCGAACGTTTCGTATCTCCTTTTCTACTTGAAAAGTTGCTTCATTTAAAATGCAAAGAATCGTAATTAAAGTATACTGCTTATTTATTATACGAAAAAATTATTCAGGGTGAACTGCACATTTCTCTTCTATGGGATTTTAAAATCATTGTGCAAAAGCTTTGGTGAATATTATTGTATCCAGTTTTAGTTAAGTTTGTAATTACAGTCATACTTAATATAATATATAGTATGTTAAGACATTTATTGCAGTTTATTGGATACTTTTAATTCAGTTAACACGGTAGAAAGAAAAGATTTCTCTTGAGACTTTTCGATCAGATGGAAGTAATATTAAAAATCTCAGTTTTCATTTCTTTAACTTAACCACAAATGGAAATATTAGGAAACGATTATTTAAATAACAGTGTAAATGGCGTAGGAACAACTAGAATTAACTAGTATTTAAATTTAAATACAGTCGAATAATCGTTAAATATTATAGATAATTTTATAAATTGAAAAATGGATCTGAATGATTATAATTATAGTGTGTCATTCTACATATAAACGTTTTATTGTAGTATTTAATATATTAATGTGAGCTACCTTGTTTTGTCAACCTGAAATAACACATTACTTATAAGTTTCTCTTATAAATTCAAAACTTTCCTTCTTATCATTTTTATTAGATATCATTGCATACATACTATCATAATTAAACTATAACATAACACAGAAACTAATATAAAAAGGTGAAAATTCGGATTAACATTGCTTACTTTATTTCACAGTCACCTGCAAAACGGGTGGCATCGATTTCAGAGTTAGAGGGTAGAATTTGCAATCGAGTGAAGTCTGGATCGATGCGTGAATTGTTGACAAGACGGTTATCAACATTCTCGTCCTCAAGCTTGGTGAACTTGGTGACTGGCATCGGAGCCGTAGGAGATATTAGGCAGCATCATCCAGAAAAAAGCAAAGAGAAACGAACAGAAAAAGGAGTTCAAGTGTGTATGATGGAAGAGAAGGATGCAGGCAAAAGTCAATGGCAGTACGTGAACGATTATCTATTATTTCTATTAAGAGTTTCAATAACTAAAGCCAGTTTCAAGAAAAATGTCTACAATCATTTTAAACTTAAATATTTCCTACGTTGCAAGACTACAATATTAAAAAACTTCAAATGGTGCCCCAGAACTAGTGTAAGAACCGGAAATAGGGGGTAACTGAGACGAGTATGATAATTTCCGGTTCTCACACTAGTTTTGGGACACCCCTGTGTATTAATTTTTAATTTATTAATTTATTATGCAAAATGATGATATAAGGAAATTAGTATTCTTTGTAATACCGTATTATATTATTATTACTTTGACTTAGTTTCTTTAAATTAACTTTGTTATTTTTGTCAAGAAATTTTTTACAAAGACTTTTATAGAGTAAGAAAGTAGTTGGTTAAAATTGATTGGTAAAATTTATTATAGTTCTGTTAATTTTACAGACGCAGTAATGTTTAGAAGGTATTCAATTAATGATCTTCTTGCATATAACTGTACGTTTGTAATTTTCTAACAAAAACCAAGTTCACCAATTAAGGTGTCTCGCTAAGCATTATGTTTCGTTGTTAAAACAAAAAGCTGTTAGACATATAAACTTGCAATTAGTTTGATTAATTCCTTGCCTTATGACTATTTCAACAAATACTGAAGTTTTAAAATGAATAAATAAAATTGACATTTTACATTTAACAGTTCTTCACGGTGCTAATTATAATATAATTTTCTACATTTAATTAACACTAAATTCACCAAATAGATCAAACAACCCTTTTCACAATTTTGACTTAAAATTAGTTTTTAAGTTTAATTAATTTTGCTTTAATTGACTTCACGACTATTCCTGAAATATTTATAAAATTAAATTGTTATTTACGTATTATTATGTGTATTATTTTGAGCACTGATTCTAATTAGAATATCCGGATAGGAGCAGGTCATCTAACCCCTTTTGTTACAAATAAGTATTTACAGGAGCTCATTAAATGTAGTATTAAAAGTACAAACTAAAGTCAAATTTGAATTGTAAGATAAGTCATAAGAGGCAAAGGGTTAATCAAGAGAAGTTAAAAGAAATGATCACAACGAGTTTTGATTAAAATTTTGGAACACTTCTTCAGATATTGTTTTTGTAATATATAAAGGTCTTTTGATAAAAAATTTCTGTTCCTAATTTCAATCCAAATATTGTTATATAAATATAATAATGAGGAGTACAATTGAGGAGTACAAAAATTATTGACAGATATATTAAATTTATTTACTTTTATCTTGTCGATACGATTAAGTGTTAAAAGTAACGATATATTTTTGATCTATACAGGGAAATCTTTGGCGATCTGTTGGAAATATCACTGTTGAAGAATTGCAGTTTCATGAATATTTGTCTAGGAATCAGTTTCGTATTGACGAGTGACTTTACATTTTCTTGCCTGTTGCCACTGATGATAATTAACCGTGGTTACACGAAAAGCGACGCAGCTTTAGCAATTACTATTTGTGCAGCTGCAGAATTGGTATCCAAGGTTTTACTTGCAATTTTCAGTTTGGTGGTAAAAGTTAAGGCAAGATATGTTTTCTTTGTGGCTATGATATGCATGGCGTTTGCAAAAGTTGGTTAGTAATTTAATTTAATGAATATAACAATCATTTAATTTAATAGCAATATTAACAATTTGTTTTGCATTAATATAAAAGCACATATTAAAAATTTATTATTTGATTACAATCGATTAAATTTTACACATTAAAATCTATGACGATCTTATATTAAAGTTCAGTTATAATTAAAGATGCAAGCTAAATTTCAATTATAGTTACATTCTATTGTTTATAAAACTTTAGTTTCTGAAGTTTATTAGCAAATAATTGTACTTTTTACAGGCTACTTGTTGTATAATGACACTTTGATAGGCACATTTGCGATGATAGCAGCTATTGGAATGGTTAGATCGTGGTTGTTAGTTCCTCAACCACTGGTCATCATTGAAGACGTCAGTATTGATAAATTTGCTTCAGCATATGGGATTTATGGTGGCATTAGCGGCTTGACATCTATTTTATGTGGTCCAATCGTTGGTGAGTAAAACGTACCATACCTTCATTCACTTATTGCTTATCTGTAATACAACTGGAAATAAATTAATGGCTGACATCATCATTTCTTAATTCTGAAAATATATTGATACATGCATTGTTCCACAAAATTATTTTAAATAAATTTAAAATAAAATAGATACTTATATTATAATCCTATACGTGGTGCGAAAGGGTTAAAGTCTCTTTTTTATTCAATTATTAACTATAAGAACAATGCATTAATCATACTCATATTAATTTTCTTGAAAGTATAATGTCTCTTTCTTCGGAAAGAAAATATATTTATAATTTTTTACCAAATACTAAGATGTCTATTTTCATCTTTGTACGAAAGGTCAATACTTCCTTGTTCCAACACATCCTGTATTAAAATCGTATTTTAAAATGTGAGGGATCGTTTTCAGGACTGTTAAAGGACTGGACCAACAGCTTTGTGGTCTGTCAGCTCGCTCTTATATTAATGAACGTCCTGTTCGTTATTCCATGGGCAATACAGTTCCTTTCAGTAGATTTACCAAAGAGGAGGAAGGAACGAGCGGATAAAATTGCCGCCCAAACTTCCGGTTCCCTTTCTGCAGAATGACGCTAACGGAGAGAGAAGGAGAAAGACCTTGCATGCAATGCACGTTTCAATTATTTGACATTAGAACTGCCAATGTTCAGTGTATAATTGAAAATAGAACAGAAAAAGGAAATGAATAAAGGATGAAACACGAGCCAGGGCATAGAATAATTCTTTAAATCGATGAAAATCGAAACAAAAAATCCGGGGCAGACCATTTTTGACCCGTTTGGTAGTTCTGATGGCAACGACACGAATTCTTTTGTACAAATGTACGAATTCTTTTTTACCAAAGTATGAATGTTCCTCGAAAGCTGCTGTCAATTGGCAATCGCTGGCGTAGCATTAATTATTTCTCGAATGGCGAGAGGTGGGTTAATTGTGACCCAGACCTGTATACAACACAGCAGTGCTTTAACTGTTGCATATATCTAAGCTTTTACACCAAAAATCTTGACAAATTGAGACAATAATACCTAAAGGAATAGTGCAAAATTAAAAAAACAAATGAGGGTAGAAAGAAATCTAAAACTATTAATTTTGAACTTAAAATTACAATGAGATGTTGTAACTCGTTTCTGTAATTTAATGCCAAAAAATATGTACAAATTTATTTTTTAATACCAATTAGTTGTATATGATTTTTAGTTGCAATTTGTTGTAAAACTTTCTGAAAGTACTGAAATGATATATTGAATTGAATGTACATAGACGAATAATTTAATGATATGAACGGAATTTTAAATAAATATTTTGTACTCGAATTGTTGTAATTATTATTCCATGTAGACGTACCTGAAGAAATTTTGTGTATAGAATGCTTTTGTTCCAATTGGTATGTAATTTTAATAAAACTATTCTTCAAGTTAAATACAAAATGTGTTAAATATTCTTCTTTGTACCCTAAATATAATTTAAATAATCGTTATCAAAATATTAAAATCATTAAATATCATAATCCTGTATGAAGTGTAAAAATAAAATAAATAATCTGCACTGCTAACTTATTTGACAATAATAAAAAGTTTACTAATCAATTTGCAAAATTAATAAAAAATACTCGTTCACTTTATTTAATTTATTCAAAGTAATAAATTAATTTCTAACATGCAATTAAATATTTAAAATTGACAACATTTGGGGGTGGTTCGTTTAAGAAATTATTTATTGTTTTAATTAATTGATATAGAAATGTTTCTTTTCGTAAAAGAAACGTCGACCTCAATGTTTTCGTGTATTTGTTCACAATTACGGAGTTTTGCATTGTTTATTGTAATCAGCGTGTACAAAATTAAAGCAAATCATTTGAGAACCGGGTCTCAAGCGTAAACCTCTTGACTGCTTTTGTTTCGTGGCTCGATTTTTATTCGAAAGCCGTCCGACCTTTTAAGAATAATGTCAACTTTCAGCCGGAAGTCCTTTTCTGTAAGATCCGACAGGATCTTGTAGTTCCGCAGGATTGTCGACAATAAAACCTTCAACTTCAGCATCGCGTACTTCCTTCCCACGCACGATCTGCAAAAAACGTGATTCAAAGGAGTTAAAAATATGATTCTTTTTATTCTTAAGCTTCTTTCAGATATGCTATCGTTCAACCCGTTCGTTGCGAAGGATCTAAACCAGCGAAGGCGAACTTTTCTTGGTAAGTTGAAATCGAATTGTAAAGTTTTGTAATTAAAAATTGATGATCGATTGAATCAGTGACTATCTTACGACTGCTTAGGAAATTAACAGTCTTGGGACTTTAAATTATTTAGAACGAAGTATCTCACATTTTTATAAATGAAGTTGGGACTTGAAAGTATACAACAAAAAGTTGCAAAATAAAAATGACAAAATACACATTTATAAAAATTATTTAAGTTCATCGTCCTCAAAAGGTTTAGAATATTTAAAAACATACCGATTAACAAAAAATTTCTCGAATAAAATCGTTTGTTTTTTTTTTAATTAATGTTTTTAAAAATCTTGTGGAAGAGGTTAGTTTTTCTGAGGAATTTGATGGTATTTCTAACGTGTTTTTTAGTCGTGAGGGCAGTTTTCGGGAAAATTTTTAATTTAAGGCGCTGGATGAAAAAGTTGCATTCGTATAGGGTGGTGGATTGTAAGTGGAGGTTGGCAGCAGAAGGGAGGGTCTGTCTTCATTCATGAGTGATCTTGGTCAGTTCTCAGCTGAGAAAGAACGAATCTTTCTTTCCTACTCATATGACCACGTGGAATATCTTTAAAAAATTGGTTATTACAGTATGGAATATCGTTTGTTAATTACCTTGGTCCTGCACTGAAAGGAATGAACGAGTAGTAATGCCTAGACTGCATTCGATCTGGCAAGAAATTGTCAGGATTAAATTCATCAGGGTTTGGATAGAATTCTTCCAGCCGATGAAGCCTGTATTGTAAGATCAAAACCGTACAATCCTTTGGTAACACGTAATTTCCAGTGACTGAAAAGAAACATCACTTTATTAGATAAACTGTTAGAAATTGAACTTTGTTGAAAAATTAATTTTCGTTAATAGAAATTACGAAAAGAAATACTATATTTCTAGAAACTTAGAAACTTAAGACATTTAATTTCTAGTAATTACATTATTTCGTAATCATAACACTTCCAATATAAAGTGAAATTTAAATAATTAGAGTTACCCTATTTTCAGAATTAATTTATATACAGATGGTACAAAATTTACCGATTTTGACATCTTTCTTGAGCAGCCTCGCAATCGCTGGTACCGGTGGGAACATTCTCAATGTCTCTAAAATAACCCTTTCTAGATACTTCATTTCTAAAGTGTCTTGGAACGTGCAAGGCCTATCAGAACCCTTGAAAATTTCGTTCAATTCTTCATACACGCGTTCCTGAAACATAAATACAAAACTTTTTATTGAAATAAGTACAGTGGACTCCCGTTTAACGCGCTCCCTTAAAACGCGACGAAGAGATTGCGACTAGTACTCATTCGCGATAAACAGTCCCGTATAACGGGTAAGATAAATTTAACATTTTCACATAGTTTCTGATTTTTTGTCTAAAAAAGCAAATATGTACACTTACATGCTGTTTATATATAAACAGTGAATAATTTTTTCAGCGATGGAGAGCGCTGATTTAGAGACGCTTGAACTTGCATAAATTGGTCTGATAACGCGACTTCCTATCATCCTATTATCCCCCGCGTTAATTATTTAATTAGTGTAGAACAGTGGTCGGCAAATTGTGGCTCTTTAGCGACTTGAGTACGGACTAGTCGACAAAATATTAATTGTCAATAAATAAGATTATTATTATATCTGGTTGTATCTAATGTTTAGTAGCAAGTTTGTGCTGACTCTTGACGAGTTCTTGAAAAGAAAGGCTCTTTTGACTAAAGAGTTTGCCGACCACTGGTGTAGAATAATGTTTGTTTGCTTTAAACCTCCTCAGATTCAAAGTTATTGAAATGTATTCAGATTTGGACATTCTTTTGTTCAGCTAACAATCTGTTAAGACGTCATTGTAAGAATTTTATGAAGGATATGACACGTATGTTATCGCGCAAGACTGTTAGGGTCGGCACTGTCTAAGAACTGTCTTAATAATGTTACGATTTGAAATGAAATAAATGAAAGCAGAAGATGCCGACGTATCGTGGGAAATCGAATCGAACGAGTATCCTTTATTAAGGAACTTCAAGCGATTAATCAGTATCGGATTTCAGACTGTAACACCCAGTCATTTAGTAAACAACTTGTATAAATTTAATAAATTATAGAATGGGAAATGCAGATAATGGAAAGCAGTTGTTTATGAAAATGTGTGCCACGTGTCATACAGCCGGTCGAGAGGGAAAACACAAAATAGGCCCAAATCTTTTTGGAATAGTGGGCAAAACTTCTGGCAGTATGTACATTACATTTTTCAAATACCAATATTTATATATCTGCACCGCGAATAAGAAGTCTACACGATGCATAACCTACAACTGATCCATTTAATTTACATTTTGCGTACAGTTACATCCATAGGTTATCTGAATAATTTTTCAAACAATTTTAGTTATGATTTTACCTCAGTATTATTGAAATTATTAGAACTCTCTGAAATTATTTCAGCGATGTCATTTGCAAAGCACCTGTTCTTTAGATTAGGATTAAATTGGAATAGTGTTTCTTATAATTGCTTATTTTCATTAATTAACCTTGTTAGTTTAACTATATTTTTTTATTCTGTATGATATTCAATCTGAGTTTCGAAACCTAATTTTGCTAGCGTTTTTTAATAAAATAATAGATTATGTACAAATAATTTGTAATATTACCTGCAACAAGAAAACGCTTGATAATTATTTAGTATTTTGACGGCAATACAGATTTCGATGGTTTTCGAATATGTTATAAAACTCGACATTTTGAACAATTTTTTGCTATTCATGTAATCGTTGCTTGGCTTTAATTTTTAAAATATTTGCGATGTACGCGATCACGTGTCTGTGGCTATGTATGCGACCCTCGCTCATCCACTGTTTTTACGAGTACGTCACCGCAAAACGCGACGAACCAATATACCGGGTAAACTTAAAAGTATATTTCTAATTTCGCGGATTTTGCGCAAACAATTTGCGACTTTAAACGCACAACCAAAAGCAGTAGTTTTTTATCTTTTAAACCGAATTAACTGGTTATTTGAATTAATTATTCACTTATTAATGTTAGTATATTATAATCACCTTAACTCTTTGCGCTTGGGTGACACTTCTGGGGCGACATATGCAATTAACTAGAATATTTTAAAATGTGTTTAACTGTTATTTAATTAATATATAGTAAATTAATGAAAGAAGAGAAAGTAAATAGATTATAAGCATTTGTAATTCTTTGCTTCCAAAATAGGGATTTAAAATTTTGGAAATTTCACGAAAAAATAAATCTAGACCTACTCAAAGGGTTAATACCATCTAACCTGTGCTACCATATTAGACCACCCTGCTTAGTTAAAACTAACTATCGTTCCTTAACTTTTTAAAGTATTTGCAAATATTCGAAGTTTAGTGTGATTTTTATATCTCAAGCAAGGCTAAGACATTCTACACGTTTTGTAGAAATTTAAAAACAATTTATTTCACCCATACTGACTTTTCGGATGGTTTCATCATTCCACTTTGACTGCCACGTTGCAGCTATTAAAAACTTCATTTGGTAATAATTTTCTCTTTAATAAATTTTATACTCTGGTTCCACAATAGAGAATTTTTTATATAGGCGACACACGAAGAAGCAGCAGAATGATAGTATAATTGCTAAATAAAAGTGAAAGTATGAATGCTAAATGTAGCATTTACATATATATGCACGGGTGACGTGGCAGTCAAAGGGTTAAAGATGAATAAATTGAATACTCCTTTAGTTCTTTAAAATATCTATTCATGCATATTTCTGAATTTTAGCTAGGCCTGGATATAACTATACCGACGCCATGAAAAAGAAAGGGGTTGTATGGGACGACAAGACTTTAAACCAATACCTAGAGTTTCCTAAAACTTACATTCCAGGCACAAAGATGTTATTCAATGGAGTTAAAAAACCAAACGAACGCCAAGATATAATAGCTTTCTTAGCAACACTGAAATAATTGTATATCTCTTACGAATCATCCTGTACAGTCTTTAAAGCATGTATTATCATTAGAGTTAACGTAATAAATCTGTATAGTTGAGAAAACAGATTGGGCAGAAGATTACTTTCGTACTCACTTGAATGTCCTGGTGAATTCCAAGTACGCAGAGGACAAAACTCGAACCCGCAGCTGTGGTGTCGTGTCCCTGAAAAATATTATTGTAAATAATATTATTCTTTCGATATTATTGTACAAAAATTTTTATTTTAAATTTTAATTCATTTTTACTGTCACGTTGAAGCTGTTGAAATTTTATTGAGCAGCGTGTTTTTAATAAATCTTATTTATTACTTTCTCAATTACTGTTTCCATTATTTACCGTTTCAAGTACTTATTACTGATATTTCTAGTTAAATAAATTAAAGTATTCTTAATAATATAAGTAATGATGGTTTGTGGAAATACGTGATAATCAATGTGTTAGTAAAAGAGCCTTGTATATAATAAATTATATAAAAAAAATATTATATAGTAAAGAGCTTGTTTTTATATTTGGTCCCTAATTCAATTAAAATACAAGTAGTCCTAATACAAAACGGCATTCTATAACACGGTTTCGCTCTAACACGATAAGAACACTGCCCTTTAAACACCTTTATACACTGTAACACTGTATTTTTGCAGTACTGGATAACATGATTTTTGTTTAACATATTTCAAAACTAAATTACCTTAAAATAATGAACTAGGGTACCTTTACATGAAAGTATAGAAATAAATTATAATTTACTCATTTACAGCTCTATTTCGATAAAAATTCTGAAAGAAATTGATTAAGGTTATATTAAATGAAAATAATATTTTTTTTATGAATTGAAAAGCTTCTGGATCATAACCCCCCTTTTGTACTGCCTCTGGGTCTCATACAACACGGCATTTTCTAGGAACCTCTCTACCGTGTTGTAGGAGGGTTACCTGTAGTGGAAAATTGGCGGAAACATAAGCTTTCCGTATCATAATAAACGTATTAATCTTCAAGTTTTTAAATGAAGTAACTTAAATTCTCCATACTTGAGTATTTGCTTTAACCCTTTTATTGCCGAACGACGATATATCGTCGTAAATAAATTATTTGTGTGAGTAATAATAAGTGAATATTAAATATTTATAATAATGTTAAAATTTGTATTCAGTATCGTTATACTGTTCGCTCGGCAATAAAAGGGTTAATCTTTTTTCTATAAACCGATAGTTCTACTTTCTTCTGTTATCAATTTACAAAGAAATAATATTTCGTACGACTTCTAGTGTCTGTGGTTTTGTTACATTTTGTTACATTTTGTTACATTTACCTCAAACATTATGGTATCGACTTCCTCTTTGATTTCTTCATCGGTAAGTTTCGCGCCGTTCCTCGCCAATTCCAGCATCAGATCCAAGAATGCAAGCCTCCTCTTTTCGCCGACATCGTTGTCATCGATGTCGTCAAGATCGTCCCTGACGTAGTGCATCCTCGTTGGGCCTTCGTTCTTCGTCTTCGCATTCGATTCGCTGTTTTCTTTCGTTTCTTGCGAAGACGCAGTTTCGTTACTTTTCTTCTGCTGTTCTCCGAGATTGGAGCAGATACTCGCGTAGGCTTCTTCCTTCTTCTTACGAATGACTGTCGAGGTTAAACCGTGGATAATGCTGAGCTGCTTTTCCTGCTCTGTCGAGAAACTCGAGAGTTTGAAGAGAAAATCGATCCGCAGGTTTACGTTGTATTGCCGTCGATGAATTATGTCGCACATTCTGTAAAATAGAAAGGAAGGTACAGGTAAGTCTTGTTCAACGATACTCTCTTATGGTGCGAGAATTGGGGTAATTCTCGCATTTAACCCCTCCAGGTGGATCCACAAATATTTCTGGAGTAAGTAAATTTTAAGTGTTAAGAAGTCATTTCTACGTTTTTTGCACGAAATTTAAATATTGAGATATAATAAATTATAAATGAGAAACTCATGATTTAATGTTGCAAGTATTTTGAAAATTTTGGCAATTTATATTTAAAAAACTACCGATCGTATGAAGGGTCAGATTTAAATAGTTAACTCTCGATTTTAATCAGATATTACACTTAACGAATTTACTTTCAAAATTGGTACGACGTTATTTCGCAGCACTTCTTTTGAATAAATAGGTATTGAAGTACTACTTACTTCATCACAGCCATCGCGTAATCATAACCAGTTTTCTGCTTTTCGTTTCCTCTCAAACCCATCGCAGTTTCCAACAAAATATCAACGGTGACCGCGGATAAATAATCGTGGCAATCAAACTCTTTCCCCACCTGATCCCGCAGTCGTATAACTAGATCTCTACTGTTCTCGAAAAACAAGGGGACAAACGTCTTCAACACGTTCAAATGAAACGTCGGTGCTATGATCTTCCTGTGCGTTCTCCACTTTTCACCTGTGCTAATGAGCAGACCATCTCCTAACCATGGTTTGAAGTATCTATAAAAAGGTATTACTACGTTACTACATTTCAAATATAATTTCGTTAACTTTCTGCTTGAAAATATTATCGTTGCGTTAACAAAATCTTATCGTGAACTTAACAATTGTATTTGAAGATTTTCAGGGATAATAAATTATTATTGTCTTTTACAGTAATACAGGGGTTCAGGAAAAGCAACGTCTTTGATTAAATATCAAGTATTCTGTGATACGAGGGGAAACTAAAAAGAAGTGTAATCAATGTTGTATAATAGCAACTTTTTAAAATGAGTTTACAAATTTACAGTGGGCCCCTTAACTGTGCAGAGCAATGATAAATAATATCGATTCAATTGTTATTGTCTGAATACAAAAATATAATATATGTTACCTATACTCTGTAGCTTTATCTATATGAACAGTGCTGTTAAGAATAATTTCAACATCGCGAGGATGATACAAGAAGACAACTAATTTGTTTCCAAGGAAAGCACGCACTACAGGTCCATAAACATCGTTTTCGATAAGTGTATCCAAGACGTAGTTCGGATGTACACCCAGCGTCAGTAATGCATTTCCCAGAATTGGTATCGTTTTTGGTCCTGGAACAATTATTTAAAATTATTTCAATTTATTTAGGATAAAATTATACAAGAAACTATCATATAACATGGTGGTTATGTTTCTGACATTGCTCGTCTTATATAAATTCGTGTTATAAAGGGTATCCCAGAACTGGTCCTGAATAATTCAAAAACGAAGCCCCATCCGATATTTTTGCAAAGGAAATTGTTGTTCAGAATAGTCTCAGCTAGGGTTAGGTGACCCCCCCATTTCCGGTTCTTATACTAGTTCTGGGGCACCCTGTATAAATCGTGAAACTAGTTCATAAAATAAGAACAAGTTTTAAGAACTAATAAAACTATGTTATTTCTTTCTAACAATAAGTAATTAAGCATAACAATTCAATAAGTGAATAATTAAATATTTTTTCCATAAAATCTTTTATTGTTTTCCAACGTATTGCGATTTAAAATTATTTTAGGTATTTGAATACCGTTTATCGAATTATTAAACAAGTGTCTGAATCGTAATTAATGTTGTAATTAATACGTACCTGGAAGTTTATTTCCCAGTCGAACCACTCGTAGACTTTGGATGTATAAATATACCGCTAACAAGGTTGTAGAAATTGCAAGAAGAAAGTAAAATATGGCTGCTTGCCAATATGCCATCGTCACTGTCTCCATTTTTGTGTATAAATTCTACAGAGTAACATACATATAAATAACCACTGTTTATTATACTTCGCATACAGAGTGAGTCATTTGCATTGATTCCCTCAAATATCTTAGGAACCATTAATTGTTAACAAAATGTTTCAAACGTAACTTGCATGGTTCAGAGAGGGAAAGAATTGTATATTTTTTAATTCTCCAATCAATTCAATTTGTAATTTTCTATAAAAATGCCAAAAAATCATTTATTAAGGAATTAATTAAATTTTGATATCAACTTTCCTTTTCCCTATGAATTTATATTATTCTTATTGATTCTTTTACTAATAAATACTTTATTCAGCGATTGAAAATAAAATGGATAGAGTGGAATATTTAATTTTGATTACTTAATTGAGTTATGAACGAAACTATAGTAACTGAAAATTTAACCCTTTCCACTCGATTGTCCCCTCTGAGGGGACATGAAAGGAATGCAGATGATTTTTAAGGGAAATATACCTAATTTATTTTTTTTTCAAGTTCCCTTTCAAATATAATTTAAATAGAATAATTATTCCTAACAGTCTGTTATATTATCTACGATGGCATTTTTAAGTTGCTGGTAAATAATCTGAAATTTTCCGAGTATAAAGGGTTAATAATTGGTTCTCAGTCAATAGGTGATGTCAGAAGGTCTATTAATTCGTAGGTTTCCAGTAAATAAATCGTTAACACGCCAGAATTGATGATAAAATTGCATAAATCTTGCACACTATTCATATCTCACCTTTCTGTAGCACTTACGAATGAAAGTTGTATTGGTAACAACAACTATGTTGTTCCCACTGATTAAAACCAGGACATATGTTAGGAACTTTCGAAGAATATCTGCACGTATAAAGCTTATGGTTACGGAAATTCGCGAACCAATGCGAGAGCCCCTTTTATATTCTTGATAATATACGATTAATTCAAATATACATAAAAGTTTCCGCCGTTTTAAATGACTTATACGATGACCTTTTCCTTCGTCGACAATATTTGCTTCACAAATTTCTGGTACTGCGTATCCATCGATCATAACATCATAAAATACGAGTTAATGATATTGAAATTAAAGTTATATTATCGATCATTTTTATAAAAATTGTACTTCTTATTATTTCGAGGAATAAATCACGATCTTAGACCATTAGACAAACTGCGACTTCCGTCAATTTAATTGTTTGTGTGGGCTAATTTGATGAAATTTCAGGTATACGTATAATTTACTTAGGTCTACAAAAAGCATATTTTAAATTTTCTTCGAGATTTCGATCAATTGTAATTTTACCGATATTAGTAAAGCGTATCATGTAATAAACTAATTCTTCTAGCTTCACAAACAAATTCAAGACGTTTGATCCAGTTTGAAAGAAGATATCATGTTTTAAAGGACGGTCAATTATTGCTTTTATATTGACGATGATAGCTTGTTGAGCCTATAAATACCTATCGCAGACTATTTTAATTCTAGTTTATACGTCACAATCGAAAATATTATTGTGATTTACAAAAATAATCGATGGAAGGCAATTATTTTCTGTAACATACTGCGCAAACTATATTTAACTAATCTTACTTTCCAACGAAATTTCTTTTATACTACAGGGTGCATAAAATAAATGAATTATGTTGCATTTATGTTAATTTTATATTTTCTGAGATACCATATCACAGTGACCTTAAGCTTTTTCAAAATCACTTTCAAAATTAATTCAGGATCATCATATTGTAAGACGTGAAAGTCATTTGTTACTAAGTTTTGTTTGTTAATGTAAAATGTGGAAAATGATAGTTTAATAACAAATGCGAATTTCTTTTTTCTCTATAAGGGGTATACTCCCATTTAAACGTAAAAATTGCCACTTTTTCATAACGAGTGTACTCGATATAAACATCGAAAGGGTTAATACCTTTTAATAACTTGATAGGATGCAGTAGATTTTCCTGTGATTGTATTTGCTTAACACATTGTTAACCGATCACGAGTTAACTCCTGTTTGCACTGTCATTAGCTATCTCAATTTTTAAAACACAGGGTATGTAGAATATTGCAAAAGCTTTGTTCATCGAGTTTAGTCGCTTTATAATAAAAAAATACTTTTCTTGATATTTAAGTATTGCAAAAATCCTCTTCTACATTTGATTAAACAATATGAGACAGCTTCTATACAGGGTGTCCCAGAACTCTTGTAGGAGCCGGAAATGGGGGGTAGCTGAGACTATTCTGAACAACAATTTCCTTTGCAAAAATATCGGATGGAGCTTCGTTTTTGAATTATTAAGCAAAAACACTGACCAATCAGAGCGCGTCTCGGGCACGCGCTCAGTACCGTCAGTGTAGCGTCGAGCCTAGTCGCCCCGGGACAAGCGCCTCGGTAGAACAGGAAGCGTTAAACACAAGTAATATTGAACATAAAAGTAAAAAACAAATGGTAGAATGTTATGAGAGTAATCGTACCTTAGAATAAAGGGAATGACTGAATGGCTGGATATCCCAACAGAAGGAATAAGTAAAAATTGCAGAATATTTTCAAATACATTTTCGGTAATTCCTAGAATTTCAGTGACGTCAAATTCCAGGAATTTTCGGAAACCCTTTATAACCAAATTTACTCTTTTCTGTACCTTAAATATATTTTTCGCTTTTTTTTTACTTTTATGTTTCGAAACTTCTGTGCAATGTTTCTTTATACTATTTCTCGCTTTTTAAGTGAAATTTTTTAAGGATTGGATAATGGAAGTTAGGTTTATAAATGAACAAACAATTGTTTTAGTTTCATTTGATGTTTATTGAAAATTCTTTCAATTATGTATGTTACATAAAGGTTACATTCTTAATTCTAACGCACTTAATTCTAACTACTAACTGTAAAAGCTGCATTTATTCAATAAACTACATGATTTATACATTCAGCTTTACAATAGTTATTATATTATTTATAACTAACGTTTACAATTGTAACTTTGCGAGATTGCTGCGGAGGGAGTGGGAGGTCCGATCGGCGGACGAGTATTGTTCCCTCGCTCGTACAGTGACGCGGAGGAAGTGAGAGGTCCGATCAGCGGCCGAGTATTGTCCTCTCGCTCGTACAGGGACGCGGAGGAAGCGAGAGGTCCGATCGGCGGCTGAGTATTGCTCTCTCGCTCGTACAGTGACGCGGACGAAGTGAGAGGTAAGATGCTCGTTGCACTCTTCTCTCTCGCTTTTACACTGACGCGGAGGAAGTGAGAGCTCTGATTGGTAGACTAGTGTTCACTCTCTCGCACATTGAGAGAGTGAAAGCTCCGATCGGCGGACGAGTGTTCTCTCCCTCTTACGCATTGGCATACTGCGTTGGCTTGGTGCGAGTGAGAGGGGTGACGCTCTCGCGGAGTCTTTCCTCTCGCTGGTTCATCGGCGTACCTGCCGCGGGCTGTGATGTATAATTTTTAATCGTTGCGTTACAATAATTAATAGTATGAGTTATTCGAGGTACAGACTATTGTAGATCAGTTTTTCGTGTTCGAAAATGTAAAATTCGATACCAGATTGTAGACGGTGTTTTTAGACATGACTTTTATCTTTATGTATCAATAATTTCTCAATAATTGTGAAAATAACATTTTTCTCATTTTGATACGAGATGGACAACAGCTGCGTCATGTTGAAAATGACAATAGTTCCGCGGTCCATTAGCTCGCAGAACTATTGCCGAAAACAGAGCCGCCATGTTGGAAATGACAATAGTTCCGCGGTCCATCAGCTCGTAGAACTATTGTCGCGGAAGGAGTGAGAGGTCCGACACGCGGACTAGTGTTCTCTCCCTCGCACATTGAGGGAGTGAGAGGTCCGACACGCGGACTAGTGTTCTCTCACTCGCACATTGAGGGAGTGAGAGGTCCGATACGCGGACTAGTGTTCACTCTCTCGCACATTGGTGTTGTGCGCAGGCGCGAGTTTGGCGTAGAGGGAGTGAGAGACTAAATGCTCGGTGCTCTCTCTCGCACATTGAGAGAGTGAAAGCTCCGATCGGCGGACGAGTGTTCTCTCCCTCTTACGCATTAGCATACTGCGTTGGCTTGGTGCGAGTGAGAGGGGTGACGCTCTCGCGGAGTCTTTCCTCTCGCTGGTTCATCGGCGTACCTGGCGCGGGCTGTGATGTATAATTTTTAATCGTTGCGTTACAATAATTAATACTATGAGTTATTCGAGGTTCAGACTATTGTAGATCGGTTTTTCGTGTTCGAAAATGTAAAATTCGATACCAAATTAGCCAGTGCTTCTACGTTTTCTATTATTCATTAATGGTCGGGTAGTTACGTTCATCCCTTTTGTGTGAGGTTATGACTAAGTCCCTGTAATTTTATGTACAAGCTGCCTTAGTTTAATGATACATGACTAGAGAAATACAATTTTGCAAACTCGAGATCATTGGTTTCTGAGTCTAGTTTCATGTTACCAATAAACAATGGGAAGGATTTATCTACTGAGAGTAAACATAATCCATCAAATTCAAACCTGATTGAAAATGATCAATTTTGTTATATCGTATGTAAGTATAAAGTATTATAATTTTATTCAAGTAGTTAATAATAACGTATTTTGCTGTGTTGCAGATTAGAAGATGTATTTGTTATACATTTCTACGCCACATAAGCTGCACATTAACATCATCAAATCAACAGGAAACTTTCTGGCAGTTTCTCAGATATCAGTGTTCGGTAATTTTTGGAATTGGACACTACTAAAATTTCAAGAAATGGCACGAAGAATACTTCCTGTCACATCATGTTCTCCTAATACAAATCTGCAAACTTGAGATCCTTGGTTTCTAAATCTAATTTCATTTTACCAATAAACAATGGAAAGGATTTATCTACGGAGAGTAAACTGTTCTTCAATAGTTATACTGAATATATAAGTACATATGTAATTGTAGAATGTCTTTATTTCATAAGAATATTGTACTGCGCTTAAGCTATATGTTAAATAATTATAAAAATATGTTGTATGTAAAAATACTGATATGTAAGTTTTACAATTTGTAATTATAAGTGCGTTAAAGTTAAGAATCTAATATTTAAGTAAGTTTTACAGTTAGTAGTTATAAGTGCGTTAGAATTAACAATGTAACATTTATGTAACATGTATAATTGAAAGAATTTTCAATAAACATAGAGTTAAACTAAAGCAATTGTTTATTCATTTATAAACCTAACTCCCTTATCCAGCCCTTACAAAATTTCACTTAAAAAGCAAGAAATAATGTAGAAAAACATTGCACAGAAGCTTCGAAATACAAAAGTAGAAAAAGAAACGAAAAATATCGGTTTGATACAAAGAAGAACAAAATTCGGTACAAACGGTTTCCAGGAATTCCTGGAATTCGACGTCACTAAAATTCTGGGAAGTGGCACGAAGAATACCTCCTGGCACATCATATTCTCCTGATACAAAGTTCTTATGTCAAGATTCTGATTTTAGGAGTGCGAAATTTTTGGAAACCATTTTGGAAGGTATGTTAAATAAATACATTTATATCACACTTTATTTGTTTATTTTTATCTTTCTTTCTACATTATTTT